>WAAG01046045.1:5733-17631 GCA_013390105.1 Tichodroma muraria
TATGGTATTTTGGGGTTTATATTGTAGGGCTCCAGCAGGTGGCAGAGGAGACAGGCTTTGTATAGGTGAAGGTCTCAGGTACCCTGTTAAATAAGTACAAGAAAATAAGTTTTATTTGAGCTTCAGCAAACCTGCCGGTTTCCCTTCATTTCACTCAAGTGGAACTAGTGTGTAGGTTTATGGGGGCTCACATGCCCTTCATGGTTGTTGGACCTTAGTTTGTGAAAATAAAACATACTGTAATAGGGATTGCCCATTTGGGATCTGGAAAAATTACAAAGGTCTTTTTTCTCCTGTAAATTTCAGTCACTGATTTTAGATTCAGCACCTGAAGGAAAAATAGCCTATGGGGACAGTTCTGCTCTCTAACTTAAAAATATTTCATAAAAGAAGCATAAACATAAGGGGCTCTGATGTTTGTAGGCAGGAGCCAAGGCCTGTCTCTGTTCTCATTTAAATCACAGTAAACCCCAAATAATAAAACTGACATAGTGCATGTGCATTATTAAGAGACTCCATTTGGTCAAGATTCCCTGTCTAATCCCATAGAACACTCAATAAAGCAGCTGTAGAAATCTCTAGGTAAGTAAGAAATTGCCACGTAAATTAGTAGCCCATACACAGCCCTAGGTGAAACTTAGAAAAGCAAAGTATTTTTCCTCTTTTGAAATGGCTTTGTAACATGCTCTGTGCTCACCTGAATGAGAACTACAAACCTCTCTCACCTGTAGGAAGAACAGCACAGACAGAAGTGTGAACATACAGCTTGTGAATTGTGGTCTAAATTATCTGAAACTTAGCATGAGGAGATGTGGGAAAAAAAAAAGGAGAATGCAGAGGGAAAAGAAAAAATATTGCAACAGTCATATTTTTCTGGAAGAACATTTATTTGTCAGTGAGGTAAGAGAATCCATATTAGGTCATGCTGATATGAGAATTTACATCCTCAATGTGTCCCCTGGTATATCTCCACTTTCTCACTTAACTTCCTCACTTAAATAACTATAAATGGTTCTGGTTCTCCTATGATCTCTTTTGCTAAGCAACATCTGTGGCTGCAGCAGTGTTTTTCTGGAGGGCTCTCCCTTCCCAGGGAAGTTACTTTATTCATCAGCTTGACAGCTAAGTTAGCAAGTGTGTCCTTGGGACATTCTGTACTACTTTAAAAAGAGAACAACAGAGCAACTCTTGAATTCTTTCAGGGGCCGTAAACAGCCATAGTTAAATGGGAAGTGCTGTTCAGGGGAACAGAATTGCTCCCCCTTATGTCAAGAGCTGAAATTAGTTTTATCATTTTATGCTATTGGTAGGATCTCTGTAATAAGTTGATCACTTTAAGTGAACAGAGAGGGGACTAACTTTTTCTGATGCATGCTGCACAAAAAAGGCAGAGTGCTGCTGGTAACCATATAGTGAAAAAAAACCCATGTGCATAAGTGAAAAATTTAGTTGAAGGAACTATAGCTACCACCTTCCTCAATAACATAATATCTTGAACTGTTTTAAGTCTTTCTTTTTTCTGTTAATTCTGATAAACTTATTAGTCTTTTTTCAGTAAGTAAAACCATTTGTGATGAACTTTGTTGCATGTTCTCAATGGGGAATTGCTGTCTAGCCACTGTGGGATGCTAGGTGTTTGTCAAAGCTCCTTTGGACAGTAGATGTCATCAGCTCTTCCTGAACTGCTCCGAAGATCCATCTGTCTTACTTATCTGCTGCTATGTCTAATCTTCATTCATGTTTCAGTCTGAGCAATCAAATAATTTGTCATGTGAGTAAATGAAATTAAATGGAATTGTGTCTAGGACAAATGGAATTTCACTGTTACCATATTTACCTACATTTTTTGCAATGTTTTAATATCAAGGGAAGCCTCTGGAAGTTTTAACTTTCATATATTTTTGTGGTATTATTGTCTGGGATCCTGAAAAATGTGAGTTTACTTTATAGTTACATGTGTTGTGTCTGAGAACATAGATCAAAAATCCACAGTTTTTCAGTCCTGCACAGAATTCAGTCGACACTGAACAATGACAAAAATTCCTGAATTCTGCACAGGAGTTTTGCACATTAGAGAGCATAATAATGGATGAGCAATGGAATGCTTGGCAGTGTTGTTGAGCATACCTGTTAAACAGAAATTTGTAGCTTCAGCAAAACTAATTAGGCATTTTTTAGTAAGACAGTAATTGTGTCAGAGCCAGCAGATTACCAGATACTGGCCAGCAGAGCCAGTAAGATAACATACTTACTTCTAATCAGCTTTCACTAATCACAGAAGGTAAAATTAGTTATTAGTATTGAATCATAACTTTCCTTAAGTAGCATCTAAATCTAATTACCGTAAGTTACTTTAGTTTTCACTTAATACTTTATTGTTGTCCACAAAGGTTTTGGTGAACCAGAAGCTTTTTATACCTGAGTTGATGATGTGCTGTCTTTTTCTTCAGTATATTTGTCCAATTGATGTGGAATGATCAGATTCCAATTCAGATACTGATTTTGCAGCTTAAAAGTTCATGACTCTCATTAGAGTGAAGTCTGGTATCTTGATTAATCACTTGATGTACTTTGAGGTTGGTTTCAAATTTGTGTAAACTGACATGACTTCATGACCTTCCAAATTCAGTGAAACTCATATCTACATTTGTAGGAAAAGAGGATTAAGCAAGAAAGGAAGAAAAAAATAGTATTAAAGTAGTTTTTTTTTAAAAAATATAACCCAATTTTATTTCAGCAATGTATTCAATTTTTAAAATATTAAGGTGCCACAGCTTAAGAGAGTATGTCACCTTCCACCAGGTTCCTGTTGTCTTCAATAATACTATGACTCTAGAGACTTTGGGATAGCAGAACTGAAGTCAGTGGAAATAGAATTAGACCAATGCTGAAGCCTTCCAAAAATTCTGTCCTATACAAGAATATGTATTATAATGTATGTACAGATCCTACATTTGGACTTGAACTCAGTGCTTAATCCCTTTAACTCTCTAACTGGGGGTATTGAAGAGCTCACAGAAGAGGCTGCCTGATGGAGCTGTTGATCTCCACCACATGCACACACGCAGGCTCTAGGATGGATGGCTCACTCTGCCTGGAGAAGCCTCCATACCTGCAGTGTAGAGACTGCAGTGTGAAAGGGTTGGGACCCTGGGCTGTGCTGTCCCTGCTGGCATCTGGTGCCCAGCTGTAGTGATGGAGGCAGCTGTGCTATGTTGGGTGCTGCAGCATGTGTTGGACTCCAAGTGGCATCCAAAGCCCGTAGTCGGGAATGGAATACAAATAGACAGATCTGCTGCCACGTCTATGTTGGGGATGGAAACCAGCTCCAGGCCTTTCAACTTTGGTGATTCTGGAGCAAAAACAAGATCCCCAGTGTGTAACAAAGCCATGGCCTTGCATAATTCTGCTCCTGACACATTCGTACACAATGAACAGGTCTAATTCAGACTCTGAGGGGTGGTGGGGTGAAGGGGCATGACAACAGTATTGAGGTTTTCAGTTTACTCCTATCTTTCGTCTAATCTACATCACTTTAAAATAACTTTGTATGAATTTGTAGTTCTGGCAGCAAGTGTATAATTTGTCCCTAGATATTACAGTGCTATAAAGTAAATAAAACAATTTTCTGGCTCTTAAGATGGCTGTAGTAAATATTTGCTGGGCAAAAGCTAGAAAGAAATATAAACAAAAAAAACCCCACATTTTTTCTCTCCCCAAAATGGAATTGTGTATAGAAGTTACAAAAAAATTTAATTTTTTTCCCTCAAGTATTTAATGGAAATTTGTTGGGTTTTGTTTTGTGGTTTCTTCTCTTTTTTTTCTCCCTCTAAAAAGCAATATGTACTTTACATTTGAAAATTACTGGTGCCAGCATTTCTATAAAAGAAGGTTAATATTGCTCATAAGTCACGAGAACAGATTCCCTGCATGAGTTCAGAAAATTGCTGAGCTTTTCTCCTCCAGTCTTTGTGGGCTTGTACATGAAGTTGTATTATTGTAAGATAGCAAGCTCTGATCCCCACACATAGTTTACAAAAGCATGCTTCAACCCAGCTCAGGGAAAGTGATTATCCATGTGGCAATTTCTTCACTGAAGTGCAAAGGGTCTGGGTTTAGTTCTGGAGAGTTAAACATGTTTTAAAACCTGAATTTAGCCTGAATTTAAACCTCTGAGAGATTGTTGTTTGACTTGAGACTGTTTTGGTTTAACTGACGTCCATGGTGCCCATGTCTGCTCTACAGGACACTGTGCTGGTTGAAGGCTGCTTTATCTGTCCCAGAGGCTTGTTACTTTCCATCTGGGGCTCATTATTTCCACAAATTTGCCAAAATAAGGGCTTGTGAAACTTCTGCACTGAAGGCAAAAGCATCTAAGACATTCCAATAGATCATCTGGCTGTGTTCTCTTCAAATGAAAATACCTTCTGCTAGCAGAGTTCTGCAGGCTGTGGACACCAGTGGCTGGATTGCACTGGGAACACCAGTACATCAATACCATCAGGAGCTACATGTGGAACAGGTAGTCTGTTCATGCCTTGAATTTATTAGCTACGTGTTTAAATTCACCAAAATTGGCTGCTTAAATAAAACTGTCTATGGTTGACCCACCATCATAAATAATGTACAAAATAAAGTATGAAACCCATGAACTTGTAAGTGTAGATCTCAGGCATGAGTCTTGCACTGAAAGGTGTTCAGGTAATTCCTGACTCACGTGGGGCACCACAAAAGATGGAGGATCTCAGTGTGAGAACAAAGGACCATTCATGCATGGGGTGTCTCAGTAAGTTCTGAATTCTCCACAGAAGTTTTATTTTTCCCATTTTTGAAAACTTAAAAAGAAAAAAAAAAAAATTGTCAGTTGCAGCAGGTTGCCAGGAGTGTGTCCAGTCAGGTTTTGAATATCTCCCCAGATGGAGAGTACAAGAATACACCAGCTGTCTTGCCAAACTGTTCTAGTGTTTGATAACCTTTGCAGTATATGGGTATATATTTTTTTTTTTATTTCTAGTCAGACCTGGCTGTATTTCAATTTGTGTTCATTTCCTCTTGTCCTTTCACTTAGCACCACTGGGAAGACTGTCTCCTTCTTTACTAAGGTATTTATACACATTTACAAGATCTCCCTAATCCTTCTTTTTCTCCAGACTAAACATTCCCAGATCTCTCAGCCTGTTTTTGAATGACAGATGCTCTACCGTGTGACCCAAACTGTACTTGTAGAAAGCAGACAGTCCCTTTTAATCAGCTACTAGGTAATAGGGTTTTACCTAAACTCTTCTTAAAAGGACTTGCTATTTAAAACTATTTATTCAGTCAAAATAAACCACATTCTTTGAAGAGCAGAAAAGAAGAGTCCCTGTGCTATTATTTCTGTCAAGAGTTTTTATGATTCATTGTGGGTTTTTTTATTTTTTTTTTATTTGCTTATTATTTTATTTAGTTTTACCTGTTGGTAAAATCTACACTAAACAGGAGAAAATTGTACTTGTTTTTCTAGTCCTCACCCTTCATTCCTGAAAAAGTGTGAGAGAATCTTTCATTGCTTGGTTCTGACTTCATGGTCCAATTAAGGAAATGCATGAGAGACGGTGAGGCTGTATTGCCACCCTGAATAAAAGTCATGAGTCAGTCCCCAAAATTCAGTAAGCTCAGAAGCTATTTACTGAATAATTATATGTTGTTTGAGTATCTTTAGGACAGTCCTATGTTTGCCTTCTTTTTTTAGGCTGAAGTTTTATTCATGTTCTCAAGCATTCATCTGAATCTGTGAGATAAAAGTTATTATATATATTACAAATATTTTTAAGCATTTCATTTTTAACTTCCATATATTTATATATGCATATGTATGCATATTTATGTATGTATACATACATGTATGTGCATATGAGGAAGTAAATTATTAACTGAAGTTCTAACTGTTCAATTTAGCTGTATAGGGAAAAATAGAGATAGTATGCAAGAAATCTGTGATAAGCTTGTACGACATTAAGTACTGCATGATGGATGCAATTCCCTCAGCCAAAAGATGGAATAACCAAATGTAATTATTTTGCTTCAAGATTATTTGTCATGGGACATTTTGTGGAAATTGTCTCCTCTTTCGATTCAGTAATCCACAAAGTACAACTTTGTGGACTTTATTGTTTGAGAAATTTTGTTTACTTTCATGTTTCTTAGATTTGATTATATACAGGTGTATGTGAGGCATGGTTTATCCCTCCAAACTCAGTAGTACAACTCTGAGAAGAATAAAACCAAATGCTTTCTCCGTCATAATCTGCACTTGTATCTCCTTACCTCACCTCAGAATATTACAAACCATGCTAATATTTTAAGATCAAGAAATACAGACTAGAGAGGTAATTCTTTACAAACACACAGTAGAAATTCAACAAGTCCCTGAATTACATTTAAGGGATTACAAAGGAGCAATTTTGTTTTGTTTTATTTTTCTTTGGTCTTTAATATTTTCCCTGTAATTATTTTGCAGCAGATGTGAGCATCCTTGCTACCAAGCAGCTACTTTTCTGGCTAGAATGTAAATGCATGATTCATTGTCCCTATGGAGCCTCAAGCACAAGCCTTTAATAGCATCACAGTTAATTATTAGTATAATGTTAACGTGACATATTTTTCCTTTTGTTAGTTGGGGATGCCATTAAATGAATGGGGATGGCTCACTTAGCAAAATTTGTTAAATGTTAACTTACTTTGTCTTAAGGTGTAGCTTATCTGAAAGGTGACTTTGCAAACACTTCATTCAGATTACATTACATTTAGTACATTTGTGAAATGTAATTTCACTGAAGCTCTAGAAGAGTTCTCTGAACTCTTCTGAAACTGTAGAAGAATAAAACCTATTTACATACAGGTTGAACAAAGTGCCAAACATAGTTGTATTTCAGAGAACAAAAGCATCTTCCTTTCTTTTTCTTGATTTACACACATATATATGTGTGTGTGAATATATATATTATATATATTTAAGACTTTCCATTTTTATCAGACAGTAAATATTAGGTCATCAGCCCAAATACCTTTCTTTTTTTGTTTGTTTTGCATATGCTATACATCTTTTTTTTTTAGCTGTACCAGATTTTGCTGCATGCAGACCTGTCCAGAGCCCCCTGCGTCCTCGGCAGCAATGAAACAGGGCAGGTGGGAGTGGATAGTCCCTAATGGACTAAGTGATCTATGGAAAGGAACTGCTCCTGTGTTTGAAGGCAGAATTAATGAGTCAATATGCTATCTGATCCTTATGCTTTTTAGAGTGGGAAGGACAATTATTGTGTTCCTATATTTAGTTTACTCCTCTCTATGGTTTTCATCTGGACACAAGTTCAGCTTATTGAAGGATGTTTATGAGTTCTCCATCTCTCCTTACTAGGTGAGATTCATTAGTATTGTGTTTTCAGGTGGGTGTTTTCTCTTGTAATCTCTCTATAGTCTCTGAGGATTTAACACTTTCTAGTGTCTCGTTTCTGTTTCAGCTGTTCTTATCCCTTAACATAAATATCACTTTGGAGAAAAAAAAAAAAGGAAGAGGGAAATAAAAGAAATCTACCTTGTTGCCCTTGGCAGTAGCATAATTGGATCAAGTCCAGACAGGACCTGACTACTCAGATCAGTTACTGTTTGTAGTTACATCTGCTTTTGTGAAGTTTTGGTGTATCAGACTTTATACACCTGTGTTTGCAAAAGCCACAGCATTTTATATTTAAGAATTCATAATATCCTTACATGGTGTTCTTCAGCAAGGGATTTCCCTGAGATGAAGCTGTTCATATGTACAAGTGGCAGTGGGACATTTCTGAGAGGTGAACTCAGATAACTTGGATGAAGGATGGTTTCTTCAATGACACAAGTTTAAATGGTGCAGTGCCAGCTCCTACCATGGCATTTGCGCTATGCTGCATATTATACAGGACTGAGAAAATAAGTCATGTATACAAGAAATGGCAGAAATATTTGATCCATGTTATCATTAGAGACAGTGAAAGGCATGAAATTCAGCAGATGAGTCAAATGGTGACTGTACATCCACTGCTTGGTTTTAGAGGCCCTTTTCTTATACCTGGATGGGGAGTTGCAAATTGGCTGCATTGTAAAAATATGAAGAAGAGCTATCTCTGTGGTCTGGCAGATGTTGTAGGTCTTTGTCATGTTTTTCCACTTTCAGGAATCCAACTGCTACTGAACTCATGATACTGAGGTTTGGTCACTGGCTGTAGGTGACTTCCTTGGCTTTCACCACACATTGCACCTCCTTGTATATATAAGTCTTGTATAGCCAGCCATGCAGCCAAACGTGAATGCCAGGCTGCAGTGCTTTTACCTCAGTGGGTATCACAGCTTGAGCCCATGGCACTGGGTGCATGGTCACTTTTAATGGCTTGAGGCTATACTGCAGAAAATTTTGGATATAATTTTAAGGAAATAATATATAATTGGAAATCTGTTGTTTTCTTATAAAAAAGGAGAATTTTGCCTTTGTTTGTGTTATACTTTCTTACAGTAAGAAGGCGATTATACCTGACACAAATAGCTGTTTCACCCAGATGCATATTTTCCATATGGAGTCCTTTATGGGACTCCAAGGCAGCCCTGCTGAGAAGGACTTGGGGGTGCCGGTGGATGAGAGGCTGGACATGACCCATCAATGTGCACTCACAGCCCAGAAAGCCAAACATGTCCTGGGCTGCACCAAAAGCAGCGTGGCCAGCAGGGCGAGGGAGGAGATTCTGCCCCTCTGCTCTGCACTGGTGAGACCCCACCCGGAGCCCTGCATCCAGCTCTGGGGTCCTCAGCACAGGAGGAACATGTATCAATTTGAGCCAGTCCAGAGGAGGACCAACAGGATGATGAGAGGGATGTAGCACCTCTTGTATGAAGGAAGGATGAGAAATTGAGATTGTTCAGCCTGAAGATGAGAAGCCTGTGACAAGACCTAATTGCGGACTTCCAGTACCTGAAGGGTACAAGAAAAGTGCAGAGGGACTTCTTGCAAGAGCATGTAGTGAAAGACCAACGGGGAATGGCTTCATACAAAAGAAAGTAGGTTTAGATTAGATATTAGGATGAAATTTTTACTCTGAGGGTGGTGAGGCACTGAAAAAGGTTGCCCTGAAAACTTATGAATGCCACATCCCTGGGAATGTTCAAGACTAGGTTAGATGGGGCTCTGAGGAACCTAATCCAGTGTACCTGGCCCAGGAACCTGTGTCTCTGTCCATGGCATGGGGGTTGGAATTAGATTATCTTTAAGGTCCCTTCCATCCCAAACCATTCTATGATTCTGTGATTTTGAAATGCCATAACAGGGTAAAATCATTCTCATACATGCCTTCTACTAAGTCTTAATAATAAATTTTCAAGTTGGGTTTTAGTGGTTTTGATAAGCTTCTGAAACAGTAAAGACAATTCACTTTTTGTTTTGTTAAAAAAACTGTTTATGGTGGCAGATTTTTATTGAAGCATTAATTCAACTGACAATTGCACTGTCAACTCTTATCTCTAGGTAGGAAAACAAAAGCAGACATTTGTATTGAGCATATATTTCATTGTAAAGTGTTATGGGAATTTTAATTTGTAACCTCTCAAAGGGAATAAATAACTTTTTATTCTCTTTCTGTTTAATGATTTACCCCTCCCAATCAATCAATTTTTCCCTTTGACATCGATTTTATTCTATTTTTGAAGCTATCAAGTGTAGGCAGCAGCAGGCAATTTCCTATGGATTTGACAGATGTGAAGTCTTTATCCTTCAAGTCAAATTGCAAGTGCAGGGAAGAGACTGAAGAATTTGCACCTGTGTCTTGAGAAAGCTCGAATAGTTTGTATATGATACTTGGCTCCATCTTGTCTGTGCCTCTTTTGAGCTGGAACAGAAACATCTCCACCAAAGCTTCTGTCCTGCAGGTTCTTCTTCCCTAGCAGCGAACACCATGAGCTCAGACAAATTCCCAACACTAGTACCAGAAGCTTTGTAGTTTGAATGAAAGCTTAGATCTTGCCATAGCTGTGAGCCGCATCCTTTGAGAATTTATTTCATATATCTTTCTGAAATATGTATTCTGATAAACAATTGTTGATCTTTCAAGTTTTCCTACTTTGTCTCTATTGCAACATCTTTCAGCACTTCTCACTATTCACTGTGATAACAGTTATCAAAAACGTTCACTGAAGTAAAATAAAATAGAGAAGATGTCTCCTGATTTTTCATTGTACCTTAAGCTGTGAGACAGACATAAATTTCCCTTGGCTGTATGTTCTATGTGCTCTTTTGGATGGGACACAGGGGTGGACTCCAGGGCTGATTCGGACAGTGGCAGGAGAGTTCAGTGGCTCTACGGGAAAAACAACTCAGGCCATGTACTTTACTTTATTGAGAAGTATGAGATACAGTTGCAACTTTCAAAGTCTTTCCTGGAAGTTGGACATTATGAGCTTTGGATATCTAAATGTTCAGCTTCTTTTCAGAAAGTGTATAATAATTACATTTGGAAAGTTTTGATGAAGTGTAATCTGAAGTAAACAAACTTTATAAAAAGGGTGATGGTAAGATGTGTTGCACATCTTATATATGGTAGATATGTTGTCTGTCCTAAATGTTCCATCAGTATATGTTTTCAAAAGAAATGTCATGCTTCACGCAACCACATGTTCCCACTTAAACTTAAGTAAATAAAATTGCTTTCCACAAAAGTGTAGATAATTTAATTAGCTTTAAAATGGATACTGTTAAAGATTTAAATTTAGTGAAAGATCAGTCTTTCTTTGACTAATGATTTTATGGTTATGAATTATTATATTTAGTTCTATTCTGGTGTATTGATAACACTGAGTAATTTGCAAATGAGGTTAGTTACTGAGCTGTGTGGAAAATTTCTACTTGAAGTGGAAAGACAACAGAAAATAATGTGAAGTGTAATTCAAACAATTGCAAAGTAGCTGGAATTAGAAAGTGTTTTGTTAGTTTCATAGTTTTGACTTTGTTATTTTTTTCATATTCCAGTGTTTCCCCCTCCCCCCCTTTCCTTTTGTGCTCTGGGATAATTTAGAAATAGCTAGTGATCTCATCGATCCTGTCAGGTGGTACAGTGAAGTAAATAAGGTCATTTAAGGCTTATCTTTAATATGCAATGTCATTATTTTTTCTGAGGGTCAGATCTGCAGGGCTTAATATAATTTGAAGCAGGTTTAGTCCTGTCAGCCACTGGCTTAGATTTTCAATAGAACTTCAAAAACTAAGAGTACATTAGTCTTTAGAGAAACATTCCCCAAATATTATATATAAATGGATAGCACTAATCCTGTCACTTTCTACTCTATTTTTCCACAGTATCTTTTCTAAATCAATCTCAATTTCTTTTTTTCCCTTGGTTTTTGGTTTGGTTTTGGTTTTTGGTTTTTGATTTTTTTTGAGGGGGGTGGTTTTTTTTTGGTTGTTTTTTTTTTCTTCCTATTTGCTTTTGATTTGCTGTTCTGCACGCAAAATCTGTATATCGCTGAGAACCCTCAAACTCATTTCCCTGCACCTCTTGGAAGGCACTCAGCATTTCTCAAGGTTAGACTCAGTGTTAAAATCATCACAGTTGAGATTTGTTTCTAATTTTAGATGTGATACCATCTTTTGTGACATGATCTGACCATATTTGTGAGGAAGATGTTAGGGCAGCAAGAGTCGTATCTCTAGCCTTGTATTTAGTATAAAAACAACAAAGATGAGGAAATCTCAAAGGAGGTGATTTTCCTGGGCTTTACTGTCTCTTTATTCTCGTATAAATAAGAACATACAAAGCAATCCAGGAACTTTTGCAACTAAACTCTCAGGACTTTCTTAAAATAAGGATCGAGTGGAAAATTGACATAATAGTTATATATATATGG
>WAAG01046048.1:19544-40194 GCA_013390105.1 Tichodroma muraria
AATACACTTATGTAGAACTAAGCAGATAAGACTCTGTGTGGTGTGCCTCAACATGCCACGTGAGTCACTCTGGCTTCATCAAAGCACTGAACTGACACCCGTCTTAGCTTACAGTTCTACTTGATGCTGCTGAACCCTCCCTACTGCAACCATTCCACAGCTTCATAACTCAACAACCTGTCCTTTTTCCTGTCAACACAGCTTTTCCCTAAAGAATGCTGTTGACCAAACAAATACCTTCAGAGGATGAGACTGCTATTGCATGTGTAGCTTTTTTAAAAAGTCAGTCATCTGCTGAGGTGATGAGAATTTGGGGAATTCTGTGTTATAAATACACAGATGTTTACAGTACATGGACGGCTTGCTTGTAGAGAAAGTCAGCACTCAGGAGACTTCAGCATATAGATAGAAATATAAACAGGTCATGTTTAGTTCTGTCCTAGTTAATTATGTACCAGACACAGAGACTGGAGGTTCTGAGGATTAGTTTTGAACAGTCAGGTGTTTGAATTCTACACCATTTTAAATGCTCTAAATGAAGCAGGGGCTAGAGATGGCAGATTCTGGTGGCAAAGGGAACCTTTATGTTGCTGCTAGTCTAGAGTTCTCACTTATTGTGTTTGATTATTCTTGAGTTGTATGTTAGGTATGGCTTATTCAGGTGTTTCTCAAGGGCAATAATTATTTTGTTTCAGCAAAGTGTAAATGTTACCAAAAGGGTGACTCCTAGAAAGTAACAATTAAGTACAGAAATGTAGATTTCATTTACAGGAAACTATTTTAAGATGTATCATCACTCAGAGAACAGACTTGGGTTGGTGTAAGCTAGTTATTAATGGCTTTCTGATGCTAGGCACGGTATAGATCTGAATGTGATTAAGTTAGCAGGAATTCTGCCACTCTTCAGTGACAATGACCTTGAGTCCTGAACTGAAAAATAGGAATGTCTTAGCAAGAGAGTAGCTATTCTGAATAATTGAAGTAAAATATTAGAAAATTTCAGGATAAATGGAAAGAGCAGACCTCAGCGTGAATAATTAAAAAGAACTACGGTTGTCAAGTGTGGTGTGGAAAAGGGATTACAGGCAACCTTGCCCCTGATAAGTCACAGTTGTACTAATTACCAAAGAAGAGGAACAGCCTTGCTCTCAATGCTTGCAGCTGTGACTAATAAAGATAAGTGTGATAAAAGGGGTAGGTTGGCNGACCCTTTTCATGCTGTTAAATGAGACTCTGTCTCTGCGCATTTCTACCTCTAGTGAGAGGTCTACTGCAAGACTCAAGATCTAATTATTCTGCAAAAACTGAGAAGCTTAAAAAATCCTTAATGCTGCAGTTACCATTTTCAGTCTTCTGACCATCTTATTTCTAGGTGATGGCATGATTAACATCTAACTATGGAGACAACTCAAATTTATTTTAGTACTACTTTACTGTTAGCCCTAGCATAATCTCTAAATGTGGTTTTCAGCCTATTAGTACAGGAATAATTTGTTTCTCAACTGTTACTTTGAAACATATTGATTTTTCAGCCTACACATACTTTTACTTGTTTGTGATCTTATCTTACTCAAATTTCAGAACCACACAATTCACTGCTAAGATAAAGAATGCAAAAATTATTCACCCAGTTTGGCTTCAGATGAACAAATGGAACTTAACACAAACAAAGAGTTGTATCCAAACATTATTTGCCTGAGTTCTTAATATTTCAATACTTTGTGGAAAAAGCAAGTTGGGTAATGAGCTGTTTTTGACTTTACTTCCAGTACACTTTCTGGTTTCTCCAGTCTCCAAAGCCTAGAATCCAGTCTAAAGATGCCACAAGACTTCAGCATGCTTAAGGCAAGACAGTGCTGTGTTCTTTTTCCATCTTTGCTACACTTTGGAATGAAATAGAAGTTTTGCTGTGGTGTATAAAATAAAAGCAGTCTAATATATTACGTAAGTCTTCTACACTTTTTTCATATTTATAATTTATTTTTATGCTTAGAGGAAGGAACCTTGAGTTGTAGCCGGTTCCATTTGCATTTTCTGCTGAAACAAGTTCTGAGCTTGAAGCATGTCATTGGAAGCACCCTGCTTTGACAAATTTTCAGCAATCGGAGCTGAAGCTGGTCTCACCAAAGTGGGACATCACACCCACCAGATCTCTGGTCTCCAACCTGCTGGCCAATGGCCTGTGCATAGAGCATCCAGATCATCCATCTCAATATCAGCTGACATAATTCCCTCAAAGAACAATTGTGATTTTTCTAGGAAAAACTCAAGCCTTGCAAGTGTCTGTATCAGTACGAGACTGCTGCTCCACTGTTATGTAGGAAATGGGACCAGCTTTGTAGAGAGCAGCCTCTTGACTGCTCTGGGTTACTGAACTGGCAGCTTGAAAGCCAATCCCCTCCAGCCCCAGGAACATCCTGGGAGCCTGCAAGCCTGACCTGTGGCCCTGAGAACGACTGCACTTTCTAGCTAAGTAAAAGCTTTTTGATTCCTTGTCTTCATTTTATAGCAACTTGTTTGTCTGCATAAGTACCAGGGAGGACAGGACCTGACTTCTTGAACAACTTTGTAGTTTGTCCCCAGCAGGCCTTGATACTCCTTGCCCATGTTATGCAAGGCTGGCCTACCCTGCATGGGACAGGATTTTCTGGCAAGATCTACCACCACCTTTCTTTACAGACAGGGCACTCTTTCAATGCCAACTGAATGGAAAGTGTCAGTTTCTATTCTTTTTAATTTCCTCTGCACAAATCTGGAGCGTGCCTGTCTATAAATACTTGCTTATAGGGTACTTGGCAATCTACTGTCTTCTGCAGGGATCATGTTTTTAAGTAATATTTTGCCATGGAAACAGAGGGGTAATAAAGGACCTGAATTTAATTCTTCTGCATCAGCATCTCAGTCATTCATTCGTTTGACCAGGTGGAAAAGCCTCATCACAAAATAAAGGCTGGAGTCTAAAGTGATAGTTTCAGAGAAAGCAGGATCCCAAAGCTAAAGGGCTCATAGTGTAATG
This sequence comes from Tichodroma muraria, assembly GCA_013390105.1. Taxonomy (NCBI): domain Eukaryota; kingdom Metazoa; phylum Chordata; class Aves; order Passeriformes; family Sittidae; genus Tichodroma; species Tichodroma muraria. The sequence continues at coordinate 22,561 of WAAG01046048.1, forward strand.
TAGATAAGCAATCTTTTCCAAATCAAAATGAGTAGTGTAGCGATAGCCACCAAATATGATATGCAAATTTTCAAGTCTTACTATAGAAACCTTTTCAGTCAATTCTGAATGTGTTTCAGACTGGTCTGTGAATCAAAAAATATGTATTAAAACAGAGACTAGAATGTGTGACTGAATTCCAATTCAGTCTTTGTAACTGAATTCCAGACATTGGAGAATGATTTTCAAGATGTTATTCAAAGCAATGGAATATGTATTTAAAAGCAAGCTTAATTTTGACTGCATTTTGAATGAAAACATTTGGAAATTCATGCTAATGCTTTTTTTTATTACACTGTTTTGCGGTATGTAGAAAAGCTACTGGAAATTAAAGGCTGCAATCCTGTGAGTATCACCATTAACTTTAATAAAACTACCAGCATGCTGTTAGGGGCTGCTAAATACCAAGAAGTAATAAATATACATTTTCTTAAAAGTCTATGCTGAACTGGTACAAAACTATGTCAGCATTAACAATGAAATCATCCAATTTCTCAAGATGCTATTGAAATTATCATGAATTTATGAGTATCCACATCAATCAAAACAACCAGCCAAAAAAATAAAAGAAGATTTTGGGAAAGACCAGACCTTTATTTGACAATATACGGCACAGAAATGCTTAGAACTCCCTGAAATGAATGTAAAAGCTTTGCTCTGAACAGCTCACTGTACTTTTGAGAAGGGACAAAGAGTATTCCCAAAAAATCACCATGTGTTTCACAGCCCCTAGAGAACAACAAAAAAAGACTTTAGAAATGTTTGTCCAGAGAGAGCACATAGTTTCTATAAGCTTTAGTAAACCTTGCAATAAGTCTCATTGTATTATTTTAAAGATTATTTAAGGAACTTAGTCTATAATAGTACTTTGCAGTACTGTTATTCCTGAAAAAGAATTAATAATTTCTTGGTGCTGTTAATATATGTTTGTTAACTGGGGAATGGTGATCAGAGAGAATGTCAGAAACAATTTTTTTTTATCTTATGCTTTGGTTAGCCCTCTTTCCTCTTTTGGGTGAAGGAGTAGTGGTAGCATTTCATTCTTTGTCCTCATTACTCCATGAAATTATTATTTTGTGTGTGATTATCTTTCAGTCCAGTTTGTACCTCACTCATGACACAAGGGTGGTAGGAGCATTCTGCCAGAAGCCTAAGGAAAAAAAGGCTATAGAAGGACTCAGTGAAAATGTTTGAAAGTCAAAGGGAGGGCACATTTAACTTCACAAAAGAAAATGCTGGTTTCTGTTGCAATGTTGGTTACACAATCACATAAGGTTTTATTTTTAAAAGCAAGTAAAAAAATTATAGTGCATCAGCTTTTTGACTGGTGTAAATCAAGATGATTTTATTGACTTTGATGGAGCTATGTCGATTTATACCAGATGAGGATTTGGCCTACTGTATGGAGATATTTTTATTTCTCTTCTCACTCTATCAGTTAAGGAAAGGGTAATAATCAGCAAGCTGGAAGCAATTACGTGTGTGTGAGGAGGGGGTAGTTTCATAATAGCTAACTTGATATTATTTCCCGTAAAATGCATCAGGAGAATAAAGCCTGGAGCCTGCTAACCAGTTTGTTTTGTAAAGAAATATTTGTTCAAATCTGTTTATAATAATTTGTCAAACTACGGGCAGACTCAGCTGAAGCACTTGCCTTCCACTGACAGCAGAGGCAGCAGTTCTTGAGCTGATCAGGGCACCAAGTGGCACCCATGAGGGAAGACCCAGGCAAAACATGGCTTTCACTGGCATCTGCATAAATCTGGAATAATTCTACCAAAATCAGTGGAGGTATTTTCTATTTACAAGTGTGCCTAAAAGCAAAATTTGGCACCGTCTTCAACTGAGCATTTATAAGCTGTTTCTGGCAACAAATAAGGATGGGGGAGGGGAAGATTATTCATTGCAGATGCTTTGTAAGATTACCAGAGGCTTTCTGGTGACAATAAAGTCTGCTAACATAGTCACTTTTGGAAAATGCTTTTGAGAATGTGATTTGAGGAGTTTCCTGTGATCCTTTAATTCTTAGATCGTTTCATGGTGGTAAAAACACTAACCAAGACCTCAAGTGAAATTACTGAAATTGTTCTCCTTACCATGGTGAGACAGATGAGTACCAACCTGCAATACCAAGTGGACTAATGCAATTCATGGGAAGCTAAGATTTCTAAGAAACCATCTTGGATTAATGCATTTCATAAGGTGCAGTTTAATTATTGCTAAGCAGCCACACATTGACAAGGGAGCTGAAGACAATCACAACTAAAATAAATTGAATAATTTATGAATTTATTTTTAAGTTACAATGCAGATTATTCTAAAGTACCAACATTAACACTACAAACACTAGAGTATTCCAACCAGCTTTTGCAATATAGCTCATTAATCTGATCTCTTTGCTCTCAGAAATGATTTAATTTTTTTGTAATGTTTTTGTAATGTTTTAACTTAAGAATATCAATAAAGTGACTTCCTGCCCTGCTAGGGTGAACACAGTTATACTAGGCTAATGGTGCTTTTAGCACTTTAGCTTCTGATACCCATATAAATACCTCTTTCTGAACTGATGTACAGGTAAGTAAATCCCAAAACCAGCATGTAGGTGAACCCTTAAGCAATAGCAGACTCATAAGTGGAAAATATGCAGTTCAGAAATTAATGCAGTTCTTGCCCCAACTAGGGAGAGCCCCGAGGAGCTGTGCAGCCCTTCTTCCCTGCACTGGCGCTCTCCAGCCCTCCCTGCTGTGTCTCCCAGGAAAGGTCAGATAGCCTATTAATCAAGCTCTGGACTTTGATTTGAAGTACGTATATGTCTACCATTTCCTGGATCCTTTTGAAGCAAGGAAGAAGCAGCAAATTTCCAGGGAAAGTTTGCTTATTTGGGGATTTTTTTTTTAATAGCTTAAATGCAACCGCCTTAAAACCAAAATAGGATAAGGCATCGTTTCAGCTAGGGCAGATGATGGCATTCTGATATTGAATTTAAATCCACTACTTCCTGTAGTGAATATGTAACTTTATGTATAAAGTTCTGCCTGGTTTATTCTGTGTGTTGCTGCAATGCATCTTTCACCAATTTTCTTACTCAGCTTTTCAGCTATGCGTGAAAATTAAATGGGATGTTTTTTCCCCAATAAGTTTCAAATGTATATGCTGTTCTACACTGAAAAAGACAACTGCAATTATCATCTTTTCTAGTGAGAACATAGAATAGAAAAATAAATGCACTAATGTAACCAGCAGCTACATTGATTGACTGAATTTCTATGATTATGTCTGTGTACATAGGGACATGTGTTGTATGTATAAAAGAATCATTCTGTTTCTTATAAAGGCATGCAGTCAGTTGTTTTTACTATTTAATATATTGCACAAAACATAACTGCTTGCAGACGGTATTCCTAGAATCAATACCATAAAATTTAATCACACTAAGAATAATTTAAAAGGATGAGAAAACTTTGATTATTTTTCTGCTTAGGTTTCAGATCTTTACAGAAGAAAAAAAAAAAAAAAAGATGGAAAGATCTCTTTCAAACCTGGTGTACGCTGTAAATATGATGTCCAAGCTAATTTTGACATGGACAGAGGTTATGACTGAAGTCAGGAATATAGATAAGATTAAATTCTAAACCATGACCCCGTTTTCATAGAAACGTATTAACGAAACAAAATAGGATGTCATACCTAAACCAAAGCATTTCTAAGTAAGGCATCTGTCAGATTTTTCCATGAGGTATAGGCAGTTTACAACGTACTGTGATGGTCAGATTGCTGCATTTTAGTATTGCTCTGCTTTCAGGGTAAGAGTGGTCCAAAGCCTGAAGATGAATTTCAGAGATAAGCTGAACAGTAGCCAGGAAAAAGGTTAATATCACAGTAGTAACAGGTTTATATGTGTCAGCTAACTTGAGAAAAGACCAGAAGAGGAGACCATTAAATCAAGTGAAGCTTGAATATGAATGAATTTGAGTTTGGTGTTAAACTACATAGAGGGTCAGGTACTACACCAATATCTAATCCTGTACATACTACAGGAGTTGGTGCTTAGTGCAGCAGAACTTCAGGCTGTAAGCACAAGTTCTCATGGGGAATATCTGTGGGATACACTGCATCCCTGTTTTGTCCTGATCAGGGACCAAGACAATCCTGCCACCAGGAAGAACTGAAGTCTGCTGAGAGATGTCCAAAAGCCACCTCTTGGGGTCCTGCAGGAACCTTGCTAATTAACACTGCTAATCACTTGAGGCCTTGTTCACTTGCTGTTACTCAGATGCAGGAGAGAAGTTACCCAAGTACCAGCTGAATCCCCTAGCCAGGAAGGACTCAGATAAAAATGGACAAAAGCACCAGATTTCCCTTCCAAGCACCTGATCTGAGAAGAAATACTAATCATATCTTTATTGTCTAAAATAGAGGAATATGGTTCAGCTATTCTGAGATACATATTTAAGGTTCTGGAGGTCTCACAAAGTTTTTTGGGGGTTGTTTTTTAATTGGTTAGGTGGGTTTGGTTGATTTTTTTTAATTTTTATTTTTTACTACACATGTAATTAACTGGTTTAGCAGTTAGAAATAAATCTTTGCAAGCAAGAGGCATCCACCTCTTCAGTCATCATGTTCCCATAGGTATTATGAAGAGTGGAACAAACAGGGCTGGAAGGGATCTCTGAAGGTCATCCATTCAACACAGGTTGAAATAGCAAAGATCAAACTGTTGGAATGTTTTCACTCATCTATTTCTAGTGTGCAGCCTGAATCTGACTCTACTACAAGGTTTTACAAAAAGAATTAGTGTGGGACTTAAGAGCTCCTTGGGAAGAAATGCAAACAGAAGCGGAAATAACAAAATGACTTCTAAAATGCTGTTGCTTGGCTTGGCCTCCAATTGAGTATCAGTTTAGGAGAACTTTCAATTAAAAAATTTAATCTGATTAATCTGGTTAGTCCTGAAATTTAAGAAGCTAGTGTCAAGGCCCATAGAGCCTGAGACCAACTACAGTCTAATTAGCAGGCTGGAATTTTTTAATTACTACAGATAAGGGTATTGGGGGAAAACTGTCATGATTCAGAATTCAGAAGCCACATCCTCCCTATTTTCTGGCCATCCCACTCAGCCTCCGAGAGGGAGTGTTCAGAGTGGAGTAAGTGAAGGCAGATAACCACATCCCCAATCTGCTGTCATCCTCAGACAGCAGAATTTCCGATGATGTGCCTTCTGCTTACCAAAGACAGGTGATGAAATCAAAGAAGGTTTAAGTAACCTCACTTGCCAACAGGTGCCTTCACTATAATTACTCATTGTTGGCCTTCTGCGAACAGGCAAAATTTCAATTAACTTGGTAGCAAATTTCTGCCATGTCTCCAGTTAAAAAAATCGAGATTAATCAGCTAAAATGCATACAATTTAAGACATCTTAAACTCTACACAGATACTCTCATTCAAGAGGAAAGGGTCTGCAAAACTCTAACATATCTCCCTTTCTTGAGGTATCAAAGTCACAAAATATTAATCTCTTTTATCAGGTAGCAGAGCAAGATTCAAGCATTTGTGAGGGATATTCTCATTTACAGCTTGGTGGTTTTTTTCCACAAGCTCACTGTTATTATTGGCTTTAGACAAAACCCTGGGCTGTGAACAGGAAGGGATGAGGTGTGTTATCTATCTTGTTCCACTCTGCAGGGAAGAATAGCAAGCTGGTTATGCTAATGCGCTGAACTGCTTGGTTAGATTTGGCAGAGGTGCCTATCCAAGTTTTTGGTTCATTCTGAGCAGATCCTACTAAGGCTGCTTGATTTGTGCTGGAAACCTCCATCTTGGGACTGAATGCATTTTTAAGGCCCTGACAGATGGGCTCTGCCGAACTGAACAGCAGCAGTCTGTAACGCTTTACCTCCCCCCGCCACGTCTGCCGTGCCCTGTCCCAGTGCCTCTGTCCCAGCAGCGGGGGAAACCAGCAGATGCTGGTGAGGGCAATTTCTCTGCCGGGTCTGGCCGGTGGGCTGTGCGGGCTCAGGCAGCAAGACCCTGCTTTGGCCACTGCTAGCGCGAGGACCCCGGCAGTGAGGTGGGGGGGCACACAATGTGTAACCATCACTGCTAAACCCGACAAAGTTCCACCAGGATGTCGCACGCTTAGCTGATTTGCCAAAACCTGCTGCAGCTGCCTCGTGTGGCACCTTCTTCACACACATAATAATTTGACCACAGCCAAAGTTTTTGCTTAAAGCAAAGAATAAGAGAGTGCTGGTGCAGTGCAGGAGAGCAGAATATGTTTTAAAGCCCTTTCACAGCTTTGATCTGAAACCTTTTGGGTTCCAGTTAAACCCATTTTGCCCTGCCAGGAGCAATCCTCACAGGAACACAAACAAGGGCCTTGTCTCCTCCCTCTTGCAACACTCACACCCTTTGTGTCTGGGCTTACCTCCCAAATTTTGTGCATCTCTGTGTCTGGCAACTATGCAAATTAAGCAATTTGTATCTAATGTATATATTGTCATAAATATGGCTTCTGAAAAAACCACTGGTAGGGGTGGTTAAAAGTGTTAGGCTGAGCCTTGGCTTTGCAGGGAGAGCTCCTTCAAAGGCCAGGTTCTAAGTGGAGATGGGAAAGAGCCTTTTCGATAGCCAGTCTGGAAAGCCTTTCTGTGGAGAACACAGGTAACAGGTGCACTCAATGGTTCTTATGGGTCTCTTACAGCTCAGGATCTTCTCTGGCCAATGAGCATAGCAGTGGAAGACTGGAACTTTATAGAGGGCTGTTCTCCATGGAAGGAGGAGTGTTAACTGTTATCCCATGCTACACACTTATTAGGTGCTGCCAGTCCTCTGCTGGCTCCTTGTTCCCTCTTCCCTCTAATCCACCTCCTCCTCTTCATTGGATGCCCAGCACCCTAAAACTGTCCTGGGAACAGGGAGCACACAGAGGAGAAAGGGAAGGCTGTCCACCAGCTGTGCATCACTCCAGCTCCCAGGGACAGACTCACAGACTCCTTGGCTGGAACAATCTTCCCCTAATTCTTTCAGAACAAGCTCTCCTGCTCCTGATTTCCCCTACTTTTCCTTCTTGCCTTGCCCCTTTCCCACCTCACAGCAAGACTGGTTGAGAACCAGCATCCAGGTGAACCAGTTTGGGCAGAAAGAGATCCCAGTCTATTGACCTCTGTACTTCAACTTCCCTCATCAAGGGGTGAAGGTAATTGGATAGCTCATGTACATTTCTGAAAACACTGTAGGAAGAGTAAAGGAAACGTAATTGGGAGAGGTGGGATGGTTCTGCAAGGCAGGGGAGAGAAAACAGTCCAGGTCATGCCAGAAGCAAAGTGGGAATTTATGGGGAGAATTCCTCACTGACTTAGCAAACCCAGTGGCTGCAGCAACAGACAGATGGCTGCTCAGGGCTGTGAGTGATGGAAAGGGCTCAGCTGTGGTGCAGTGCTAAACAGGGCTTAGCACTAGGCTCAGGTCATTATTGGGTCTGGAGGCTTTACCTCCTCTCTAGGGCACCAAGCACTGTATGACTGCTTTTCCCACCGGATAGCCACCAGGCTGCTCTCATGATGCTGAGAAGTTTGCACCTTGTTTCTCCTGTGCTGTGATCACAGTAGTAAGTTGAGCCCATTCCCACGCACTGGAAATACTTATTTTGGAGCCTAGATCTCCCTGACAGTTAATTTAGGCTGTGACCAGGGACATCATACACACACACAGGATGTTTGTCTGCTCTCCTCTGCCAAGGTCCTTCATTACTCTTAAGGCCTACATGGGGAGGGGACAGAATTAGTTTCTGACCAGCTCTGTCTTCTCCACTCCCTCCATGCCCTTTGTAGCCACTTGCAGAAAAGATGAAGGAATAATTAATTCCAAGTCTGCATACCATAACAATGTAGCTACAAGACAGTAAAATAACATTAATTCAGAGCACGACTACCAACTCAAAGCAGTAAGTGGTAAGGACATCCTTCTGTTATGAGAGTTTCAGGGTGGCATCAACTGTTTTGCATGCAAAGTTTGGGTTAAACAATTGACCAGGAAAGAAAACTCCACTGAACAAAACCAAACACAAAAACAAGAGACAAAATCAAGAAGAGAAGAAAAAATTAATGCAGTATTGGATTTTATATTATACATGTACTGTAAAAGAGGATCGGTTTGAAAGGGATTGGGAAATTTCACAAGAAACCATCTTGTTATCTATGTAAGTATAACCAGACCTAATTATCAGGCTGTGCTCAGTCATGCTGTTCCTGTTAGCAAAGCCCTCTCCGAAAGTGAACAAAAACCCAAGTAATTTTAGGGTTCCTCTTACCTGCAGAAAAATCTGAGGATGGAAAGTAAGAAAATAGTAGCCTTAAGAGGTACTTTCAACCTTCTAGACATTAGCTGGTAGTAGAGACCCTGGGACTGATAACCAGCTCCTGTTTGGCTATTCTGCAAGTTAAAGTATTATTTCATCAGAGCAAGCAAAGTAATACAGATAATGCAGAAATTCAAAGGCACCTTAAATCCATTTTTGTACTTTCTCTCTCAGCCCATATCTTTGGCTGTAGCTCAGGGTCTGAGCATCTGTGCATAAATTGATATAAAGATCCATCTTCAGAAGTCTCGATGCTCAGAGTTGAAGGTGGAGAGCCAAGTACTCAGATGATAACTGAAGGAAATTCAGTGAAGTCTTGCACACATGGAGGTACAGCAGCAGGAAGCCAAACCAGCCCCACCCCTCTTTAATTTTATCTAACAATTCCCATGCTCAGGACCGTCTAATGGCTTATGGTGGCTCTCGTAAAGGGAAGATGCTTAAATTGTGTCAACTTCATACTGCAGAGATACTTCACTCTGTTACCTAATGGGAAGGGATGAGAGGCTTGCAGCAGCCTCATTTGCTGGTGCCAGCCTTCTGGTACCTAAGCCAGCAGGGCTCTCATTTCCACGCATGCCCGAGGCACTGGCTCCAGGGCAGCAGTGCAGCAAGCCCCACTGCAGAGACACACCAGCACCTCAGTCGAGGCATGGACCAGAGCGCAGGCTGAAAACCTCTGGGCACGAGCCGAGGCTCCTCTCCAAAGCTGTCACTCATCAGGAAGCATTAAGCAAGAGCCAGGGGAGTCACAGTTAGAAAACAAACCTCTAAGAAAAGCAGAACATAGCAAAGCTGGCAGCAGCCACGGACAGGCCAAGAGGCAGGATCACACCAGTGGATAGGAAGAGCTGAAAAGGGAAGAGCCGGGACCATGCAGCAGCAGCACGAAGTGGCCGGAAAGCTGGATCTGGGAGCAGAAGATGCTGTACTCAGAGTCTGCATGAAAAAAAAGCTACAGCTGAAAGGTAGCTCCCCAGATATATTCCCCAGCTGAGCATGCGCAAGTAAAACGGCAGAGGTAGCACTAGAAGTTGGTATTAACACCATCACAGCTAAATGTCAGAAGTAGCCTAGAGAGGGAACTTCACTCTGCAAAATGCATAGCTGTGAAAGCCATCGACAAAATTGATGTCTGCTTCTATTAGTATCACAACAGCAGTTTGACCTAAATAGTAATTTCTGTTTGGCACTGAAAGATAAACAGGAATAAGGTCCAAAATACGAGTCATTAAAAATAAAAAAAGGCCAACAACGTGTACTATACTCTACAATCAGTCCCTTCCCGAAAAGGGGCCAAAAGCTGTACATATTTTAGATTCTTCCATAGCAAATCCTACTGCCACTTCAGAATTTTTGGCTGACACCTTGATGACACTGAAGTAGAGAGTCAGTCTATGACACAGAGATTTTAAATAGACAGTGGTGGTCCTTTCTAATTTCAGTAAGTGCATTAGGAAACACAGACTCACAGTATTGCAACACCAAATGTTGTACTCACACATGTGGTAGTTTTGACTATAAAATCCTTGAATGCTTGGCAACCCCCTCATTGCCTGGCTTACTGTGACTCCCTCATTGCCTGGCTCTGGTTTGGATTTTTTTACTGATGACCTTTTGGGTTATTGCCCTGGCAAGAATGGAGAGCTGACAATGACCTACTAGTCACTGGTCCAGTCTAACATACACAAGTGGGAAAGAATCAGTGGAAACACCCAAGATGTTCCTGTGTAGACTTCTGAGAGTGACACCCCTAGTGCATATATGTGGCACAGTAGTTCAAGATTACTTCAGCTTAATAGCTCAAATAATTATTTTCCCTAATCGCTACAGCTCCTAACTGAAATGTACTTACTATTCAAAATGCTTTCAAAATTACAAAGCTGAGGTACTTGTTTACTTACATCCTCACCTTACACAGAACTGAAAGAAAACATGTAGGCATCTCTGATCTCAAGTAGAGAATACCGCTCCTCAGCATCCAACCTAGTTAGCTGGCAAGCTTCCGCAACATCATGCTTAGTCTCATTTTAAAATGCTAAGCCTGATGTTAACTTTCTGTTTAGCTTGCTATTAAAATTAGTAACTTTTCCTCTGTTAGTTTCTTTGTCCAAGCAGTTGGAAGCAGGCAGCTCCACCCAAATTCTTCATTACACCAGTGCCCTTAAAATGTTTATCTGTGTGTCAGCTTGGTGCTTGTATTCTAGTGTCTTAAATTGTTGTGCCAGGAAGCTGTCAGTGATGTTCTGTTCCCCTCCCTTACTCCCCCCCAGTAAATTGTGTACTATTTATCTTCTTGTCATTTTTAAAATAGAGATTATTTAACAGCTATGTATTTTCATGCTCCCAATTTTAAGTCCCTAAAAATACTGACCACAAAAAGTGCACTCAGCAATCCTACAGCAGATCATGTGCGTGCAATTACCTCATTTACACAATCACAATAACCACACAAAATTCAATGCCCCATCTGGAAGATAGGAAATACTATTTCCTTTCTTCTGCCTTTGTCTGTGTACGTAGCTGACTCTTGAGGATAAGCAGAATCCTATTATGTTGGTGGATATACATACATACATACACAATACATATGCTCACACAATACTGCAGATAATTGGGGCCTGATTTCTGTTGAGGCTACTAGCAATTCTGGTAAATTATTGTACTTCAAATTTTGGCATGAAATCTCTTGCCAGCTTTGCCCATCCTTGCTATTTCCAGCTCAGGCTGACAGTTTTGGCTGGCTGTCTTCCTTCCTTGGGTAAACCCAGGGAAGCACAGCTGAGCAAAGATGCAGAACCTCCCCTCTCCCCCACTTGCCCCATAGGTGTTTGGTGAGGCATGAGCCAGGTGATGGAAAGTAAGCCCTCACGGCCACTTTAACAGAGAGGGGGGCAAATCAGGAGAACCTGGACCTCTGATGCACCCTGTGATGAAGAATGAAAACTGCCTTCATTTCTTTCTGTCCCACCAAGGGGAAGGAAAGAAGTCTCCAGAGAAGCATGAATGCAAAAATCCCCAAGACAGGGTTTCCAGGTGAAGTAAAGCTTCGGGAGGAGCTGGGTCATCACACAGGTTGTGCAGCAGGAAAAAAAAGGGGGAAGCAAATGCTTAGTACAAAACACAACTAATAGTGAACTTCTGGGTTTGGGGTTTTAATATCTCTTTGTTGGATGGGGAATGACTCCAGCATGTGTTCATGTAGAGAACTCCTACGTTACAAGCTACAAGGGACTCTGGAGGAGATCAGTTCTGAGCCTTCCAGCATATTGCTACCTTGCTCCTGTTGGAAAAGACTCACCCCTAGAGTGACACAAACATGCCAATTTTTTTAAGAGATACAAGCTGCACTGAGTTTCTGCACAGGAATTTAAAAAACATATGCATTTAAGCATGATGTTCCATCTCTCTTCCTTCCCCAAAACACTGTACCATGTTAATCTGCTCTCAAATAATGTGTAAGTGAAAGTACAGACATTTCCAGGAACATTTAACATGCATTCATTGGAAAAGCAGCACTGCTGCCTTCTCCCACTTATTTCTACAAGTACAACCCCCTCTACTGCAGAGGGCTTGTGACAGCCCAAGGGCATATGAGAGGCCATTTGTTAAAATGCTGGCAAAAAGTACTGGCATTGTGCATGTCAACTCCTGCTTTACCAAGGGTGGGAAGGGGGCAGCCAGAGCCTGAGTCTGTTGTGAGGCTTCAGAGACGAGATGGAGCAAGGTCTGCTCTTTTCACTGGACTCCCCATCAGGAATTCCTGGAGAGTACAAAGGAGCCCCTTAAAACTGTTTCTGTCATTATTGCAGCCTTCAGCGAACCCTAGAAGTTGCTCAGCTGAAGTTACTGTTCACATTTTCTATTATTGTCTTCCAGTAACAGTGAAAATGTGCAGGCTGCAGCCACACTCAGGCACAGCTCCTGCTGCACCATGGTCTGGTCCTGGCACTGGCAGCAGGGAGAGAAAAGACAGCTGACAAGGGACAAGAGACAGGAGAAACTTAGGAAAGAGAGGAGGATACAGATGGTGAGGAATGAAGGAGCTGGATTTAGGTTTTTTCAAGCTTGCTCCACTGTCAAGTTTTCCCAAGCATGGGTCATCAGCCCCTTCCAGTATTGCTTACTGAAAAAAGGCACATGGAAAATGACACACCTTTGAGAGCCAGGCTGTTCTCACTAGACATTTGGTGATTTTTTGAAAACAAAGTCTCAAGTAAAGATATTTGCAACATTTCCTGTCTGCAAAGTGAATCTATCATTCTTATAGCTTGACTTTTTTGGTGCTACTACAGTGAATCCAGAACCTTTTTTTTTTTCTTCTTCTACTACTACAGAGTACTTCTTTACTACTACTACTCCTACTACTACTATTCTTGATGGGTTCAAATTTCAGATAGCTCTTTCTGCAGAAACCAGGGTACTGCACGGGAAGTTATGCTTCTGGGGAACAGCAGAGCTGCTTTTCATGTGTGACAGGAACTCCTGGTGATTATAAGCACTGCAGATGTGCATCTCCTTCATTAATTTTTTCTAATTCAGGCCCACAAAAGAGAAATTTTGTGATTTACAAGTTGTTCATGACCACAGTGTACTGCTGCTGTAGCTGGGGTTGGGACCTCTGTCAGGCCATACAGAGCTGTGTTTCACAGGCAGCTGCAGCACACACCAGCTGTGCAGCCCCAAACAGTGTGGGGCAGCGAGCAGCTTGAGCTGGCAGCTTGTGGCAGCCACTGTGACACCTCCTGTGCTGTCACAGGGCTGCCCTGCATGCAGGCCCAAAAATCTGGGTGCCAGATTCTCCCTCTCCCTTCCTTCCAACACCAGGGGCGTTCCTTCTAACAGCAAAGGCAGAGTAAAAACTGAGAGCACTAGGAAACAATTATTTATGCATTTTCAACACTGTACTATGCTTAATCTGTACTTCCTTTTCAATGCTGTCAGGTGAAGGAAAGAGACAGAAAGCTCAGAGAGGTGCTGGTATTATCTTTGCCTTTCAGTCTTTTAAATTAGGTCACTTTACAAAGAAGAGCTCCACTGTTTAACATTTTTTATATGACAATCTCAAAGCAATTGCTATTCAATTAATTCACAACCTTGCTCTGGTTTTGGATTTGTTGTTCTCATTCTCACTGTAGACACCAAGGAAGAGAAAAGTTCAATCACTGGCCAAATACCATGCAATTCAGCAGCAGCAGAACTAAGAACAAGGACTCAACATGCTGAATGCACTCTGGCAGCTTCCTCAAGCTGAACAAGCAAAACCTGAGTTGAGGCAAAACACACTCTTGGGAAGATTTCAGCTGACATCTGAGGTCTTCTAAGCTTGCACAGGGAGGACTGATTTGCCCCTTACACACAAGGTTTTGCAAAACACATCACACTTTATACTCTTTTTCCCTTGTGTGTGGGAATGTACAACAGGACCGAAAGGGGCTAGCTGGAAAAGAGACAATTACTACCTTCCTTCATACACTAGCTGTTTCTAGCTCTTCAGTAGGTGAGTTAGGCACCTCATAACATCCTTAAGAATGGCCCTATGATCTCTGGCCCTATGAAGTCAAGTTAGGAAGAGGCTTCTAAAAGGACAAAGGAGTTATATCTCTTAATAAAAGTTTAATAAAATCAAACTGAATTACCACCACCTCTTCTCAGTGAACGTGTCAATGTGAGGGTTTTAACCGAGGACCCATCAAGGGCGGGAGAGGAAAACACACATTTCAGCAGCTTGAACTCACCTCTTGAGTTTCTCCTGATGTCTAAAAGAGACAGGGGGAGCTTCCCTTTTGCACCCTCTGTTGCATATGAGCTCCAGATGCGTGCATACTATTTTCAGAGTCAGAGGATACAGATGTCATTAAATATGCTGGTGATCTGCTCCAGTCTATTGAAATTTTTTTAATCTGAGATCAACACCCAAAAAAAGTATTTGAAGACTCAGCATGAAGAGGGGAAACAACTGAAATGAAAGTTGTAGTTCCAGTATTACCAAAACAAGGTGCAGGGCACAGATCATAACCAGTATCATGAGCTGAAAGTCTTGACAATTGATTTGGGAGATCTTGCAGGACCTCTGGAAAAAGTAAAAAACATTCCAACGTGGTGTTTTCTTCTCACATGGTAGTAGGGTTATGAAGTAGCTTTTGATGACCCATTCAGTTTTCCTTTTATAGCAGCCTATTTATACACTTCAATTCAGTCACAGCTTCCACTGTAGTGATTACTACAGTGCTCAGTTCCTCATTCTGAACTGCACATGCATTTCTTTTCCTCACTTTTCTTCACTCCTTATTAGATCTATTAGCCTTGCATTACCCCTCCACCTTGTTGCTTAGCCTCTCCTAGGCTCCTTTTCTAGGGGCACTTGTCTCACTGACAACTAAGTAAGCAATAAAATAAATGTTTTAAGAAAAGCTTTCCATCTTTTTTTCATTTTTAAGTGCATGAAGAATAGATTCAACACATATTTTGTTATGTGTTTCAAATATTTTAACAATATTTGAGCAGCGGTTCAGTATCACTCAAGTTAAAGCATCCTCTTCCACTCTGAACAGGCCATGAAAGTAAGACTTAAAACTCACAATCCTTTCTACAGTCCCATTTATTTACTGTGTTGGTGAGTGCCTAAAGGCCCCTGATCCTTTTTACTTGCAGCAGATATTACTGAAGTCACTGACCTGTACATCATTTGAAGACTGAAATCCAATTTAATGTTTTCCCATTTACACTAGACATAAGTTGTGCAGCAAACTTTGTAACAATGCTTCTAAATTCATAACACACTTAGTCCAAAACTCCTGAAGTTATTATTTTTGCACTTGGGATTGTTAATGTTTTCTAAAACCCGAAACATTCTTCAGCTGACTAAAAGCTTTACATCCTTAGAACATAAAATCTAAATATAAACGTGGTGGGCGTATGTGGATCTTTTCTCTCTGAGGAGGCTCTGTTACGAATTTCCACTGTTTTACGCCACCACGAAGCCTCTGCTAAGCTGTGACACCTGTTCAGAATTTTCAGCTTCTTAACCCCTTATTACACTTCCTACCATCCGCAGCAGAAGTGCAGGAAAAGAGTTCCATCATCCTGGACTTGCTGTATTAATTCTCTGTGGCTCCTTGGTGTCCTTCAGCATTTTGTATTAATACCCACCTTAAGGACAACTAACTAAATGGATGAACTTGCCTCATAACATATGTCAGTAGATAATCTGGTTATCAAGCAGACCCTGGAAAGAAAACCTACAAATTCCATAGGAGGAACACTAAAGATAATACTGTCAATAAATATTATTACTGATAATAATAAATGGTTTACACCAAAATGAAACAGCACTACAGCTTTTACGTAACATTATGCTAAATGCGTTATTATCATTCACATCAATAAGGATTCACTATTCTTCGGTTTGATATATTTAGCAAACATTGGCAGTGCACAATGTTACTGACCAATGTAGATTCTAAAACATGTTTAACATTTCTGCAAAAAATTAACCATGAGGATATCTCCTAGTTAAAAGTCAAAATACCCTGTTGAGATGAAATGCTTCCATAGGAAAATCTGTTCCAAAAAACTCTTTTTCATTAAAAACCACATATATGACTCAAATTAACCACAACATGAATTTTGACCTGATTTATTCACACAAATCAATCCAAATTCATTTTAGGCCCAAAATATATATCATAAGGATACTAGTAAATTTTTCCAGGCACTAGAGAATCTTGTATAAATGAATCTGTTCGAGTGCTTCTCTGTCAACATCCTTTTCCATATACACATCATAGTTTAGCTGCACCTCTTCGACCCACTGACTCAGCTGTACATTTGTCTGAAACAATGAAAGCAGATCCTTAAATCAACACCATGTTAAGCAACAGCAGGAGTTTCAACATTAAGAAGGCAAGACATAATATGAGAGATTAGTCATTCCAAATTATATGTCAATAATAAATTAATTTATAGAAAAGCCATTTTAACTCAAATAAGAGATAATAAAGGTAACTTCAAAAATTATCTCAGTCAATAGTCTAGATATTTTGTTTGCGTTCTACAACAATCTTTCTTTATGCGTTTGTATAAGCCTCAAACATCTTGATCAGAGGGTGACATTCTGAGATGTGCTGAAGGAGCAGTTAACAGTATCAAGGAAGAATCACAGGTATTTTCTTGTTTCACACACAGGGAGTATTGTATTAAGGCTACAAAGGGCTTCTCAGCTGCTCTATGACTACAGCCTGCTCCAAGAAAAGTGACAAATGACACCACTGCTGCTTTTGGGGCTGAGGATCTACTTCACCCATCAGCATACAGGAAACAAGTGATTCAATTTCTCTATAACTAACTACTGTTGCGAGCAAGTCACTTTATACACAACCTTGTCACGTCTGATCAGTGTTTTGTTTCCTAACTAAAGCTAGTCCACATAATTTGACTAGGTATCACACACATGACTGACTGATGACCGATGGCAGAAGGGACAGAGAGTGGAGCTCCCATCAGGAGCACTCAGGGAACAGCACAGAGCATTCAACATCTTTGAAAGATGCACCGTCGTGTTTGCTTCCAACTGCAATTCAAAGCTATGTAACTGATTCGAGATGCCAGATGGTAGTCACTTGGCTAGCTGGGAGACCACATCTCTCACTAATCTGTACTTCCAAAAGCTCATACTGCCCTATTAATGCACATGTTAATACAATGATTCATGCAGCCTACTGATATAGGCAGGGACTTTCCTTTTCACATGAGGACAATCAAAGTACAGGAAGACGTGTTGGTGGTCAACCTCAAAACAGAATCCAGAGTCTCCCACCTTTTAATCTCTGCAGAAAATGATATATCCTTCCTTACAGCAATACTGGCTAGCAGTTAACTTCAACTACAGAAATGACACTTTGACAGAAAATAATGAAGTGTGTCAGCTAAAACAGGCTGAGGGAACTTACCTGGAGCTTGGAAAGTGATTCCTCAAGACTTGGAACTGTCACTAATAAGGACCTTCTTTTCCTTACATTACAAGCAATAAATTCCCAAGCTCTGAAACATATTTAAAGGTAGGTGACCAATTTTTTTGGGAAAAAACACCCATATTTGATATACAATGAATCTAACACTTGCAGTTTATTGACCAGAGGTAGACTAAGCTTAAAGACTTGCAATACATGCTTGTCAGTCATTATTAATATCTAAGCAAATGTATTTAAAGGAATAAACCCAAGCTTTGTATTAAAAA
>WAAG01046057.1:1243-32223 GCA_013390105.1 Tichodroma muraria
CTTCTCTTCATGAGAATCTTCACACTTCCTTAGAAAGTTACCTTTCCATCTAAGCAAAGCTTTCAGTATTTCTACTTTGAGATTTTTGTCATTGTGCAGTCTAAATAAAATTCATCTTTGAAAAATTTCTTTCAGATAGAGCTTTACTGCCAAGAAAGAGTATAATTTTCACTTTTCTCTTGGGAATTTGTGCAGCAGAAAGGTTGTTTTGAAGTGTACAAAACCTGCTCTTTGTGCTGGGTAATTTTGCACCCTCCAGTGGCCATGAAGTTTCTTTTTTAGTGCTCAATTCCCTGAAGTAGATAGAACACATTGCTGCAGGAAGCAAAACGTTCAGATTCTGAAAGCCGTCTGTGTGCTTTCTTCTTATAATCAAAAAATCCACATCTGTTTCCAAAAGGATATATTCCAATAACTCTGTGCTTTTATGAAAATTTTCTTCTTCTTTCCACTGTACTCCACCACTGCTGGGGGAAAAAAAGGTAAATCTCATGTGTGATATTCTGTGTTTAATAACTGCCATAGGCAGGCAGGAGTCCTGCAGCATTTTCTTGTCACCTTTGGCAAGTTTTGTAGTATCACAGAAAAATGGCCCTTGGGAATTAAAAATAATGAGCTGTGATTCTATGTCAGCATATCTTCCTTCTATTGGGACAAGCCCTCTTGAGAGGAGAAAGTGCTGACATCATTTGTGTATTCTTTCCAAGGCAGGCATCAGCAAGAGGTAGTGAAGTTCTGAGTACCTCAGTGGTTGCCTCTGTTTGTTACCAGCTAAATCACGGACCTGCTTGATAATTTGTCCACATGTGGAAAGAAATACCTTTCAGATGTCCATCAGTATCCTCTGGAAGAGAACCTGATATGCAACTGTGGAACCGTAGATGTATTTCAAGCACGACCCCTTATGTCTCTTGAATTGAGTTTTTGCATTGAACAATTTACCTTTTGTCCTCTCAGAAGCCACCAAAGGCAGTGTTACCTGTGCTGGCAGGTAATCCTCAGCCTTCAATTCTTCTGTAATGCATCAGAATTTGCTTGGAATTTACTTCTGCAGCTTCACTAAGAAATGTTTCAAAAAGTGTAGGTTTTTTGCTACTCACTGGTGAGATGCAAGGAGTAGAATACATCTCAGCTTAATTTTTGGGGGGCGTGGGGGGGGGTGATTTACCACCAGTATAGTGAAGATGTCTAAACTCCTGTTACAGTCAGTATAGTGAGCAGAGTTGAGACAGTGATTCAGTCTCCTCAGAATGGGTGGTGTTCCTGAGATGAGTCAGTGGACTCCAAGCCGTGTCCTGTCCTGCCTGGCTCTCCATGGGCTGTAATGAGAACTCAGACACCTGCCTCACACAGAGACACCTGCATTATAGAAACTCAAATCCAAGAAGGGTGGATTGTAGCCTGTAGTTTTATGTAGAAAATGACTGTCATTATTTTTTCCTCCTATATAGGAGTTAATATCCTTTAGAATGTAACTTGCCTCCTATGAGTCTTGCAGCAGCCATCAGAACTCTATTGAGTTTTCTTGTTCTGAGATATTAGCCAAATTGTGTCTTATTAAAGGTGAGAAAGTTTAATATGTTTCACAAATTGAATGTTAGATGTTTGGTAATATATTTTAACGTTCTAATGAGGGATGGGGTATGCAGGGAGAACTGAGTGTTCCTTTGTCTAGAGCCACAGGATCTTAACTGAGGCCATCCCTCATAAAAATGAGGGTAAGTTTTCATATAAACTGATAGTTATATTTCAGAAGTCAAAGGAATTGGACAACGTTTCAGAGGACTTAAGAAGAAAAATGTTTTTCTAAAAGCAGACTAAGGAGAACCCAGGGACCTGCTCTCTTCTAACCCATACCTTGGAACTGGGAAAAAAGCAAGTAAACATCTAATGGCTGCTGTATGTGGGTAAGAAAAAAACAAACAAAAGGGATTTTGAAAATTCCTTGAGACTGTTTTTTGTTTGAATGGCCTACAGAAAAAGCAGTAGATATGATATATTTGGAATTTTTATGATTCTGTGACTCATGTTTGATAATCAACCTACGAGGATAATGAAACCCTGGAAATGTTGGTGCATTCCACTATTCAATTAACATCTTTCGTCTTGTATAGCACTGCAATCCAGATGATCAGTCTGATGCTGTTAAATGTCATGTGGTTGTTAGGTTTAGGAAATATGGTTTCTATAGCTTTAGCACAATCCTGAAAATGTGAAGAAGAGCAAGAAGGTTATTTTGTCAGAATGGGAATTACTTTGAGTTTGTATTCAAATCCACAGTCAAGATGAAGGACCTCTTAAAAACATTTTACTCAGGATGAGGCATTGTAGCAACACGTGATGCTTCTGAGGTGTAGTTTTGTTGCCTTTCACATAAAAACAAGATGGTAAAATAGCAGAGGTGATAGAAAATAATGAAGTATGTAGATTGGACAGAGGCAGTTAGATGCCTCTTCTCCTTGTCTCCCTGCCGTTAATGAAAATGACATAATTTTTTTTTCCTTTCCCCAATTAGGTCAAATTTAAACATGCCAGTTGTGTTCTGCTGGGTTCCAGTTCTCAAGTTCCTCTTGCACAAATGGTGGCATGTACTCCCCTAGGTCACATCAGTAGCCTCTCCCTCTGACTGGATAAGCCCCTGTGTTTAACTTTTGATGACTTTTATGAACCATTTTATTTAATGACTTTAGGTGCTTTTTTTTGGTTGTTTTTGGTTTTTGTTCATTATTATTTTTTTGGTTTTTTTTGCTTTCCCTGGTACAGGCCCTTGAACAGGTGAAATCTCTTGCTTCACACCATTGTGGGTAATATGGCCCTTTCAGTCAAGTCATCAGAAATCCCAGGGGCACAATAGCCCTGGTCTCTGTACCCATTGTCATGGTTTCAGTCTGAAACTAGACAGAAATATTAATTTGGGTTGGCAATTTGAAAAAAAAATTCTGTAATCAAGAGCAAAGCAGGCTTAAACTTGAAAAGAACAGACTTTATTAACTTAACACAAAAAGAAAGAAAGGAAAAAAAAACCTCTAGGAATTAGAATGAAACCTTCAAAACATTCTTCCTCTATTACCAAAATTTCTCTCATTCTCACTGACAACATATAGAAATCACATTTAGAATTTTCAGTCAGTTTTCTCAATTTTAGAATATTCTTTCTTCAATTCTTCTAGGGATTGGAGCATCTCTTACTTGCTATGGAAAAAAAACCCCACAAAACAAGACAAAACAAACTTTCCATGGTAACAGCCACCCGGAACATCTGTATCATGAAATTCCTCCCATGTTCACAGCTCTTTTATAGATGTGCTTCTGCGCCAAAATCAATGTATGGGGTTTATTTTTTAAAGACAAACTGTCCAAAAACAAAGGTTCTCTTTAACTATCTTTAAAATTATTTTCATTACAGGGAACAGAGGTTCTCTTCTTCTTCATCTTCTTCTCAGGGGGCAAAATCTTCATTTCTCTGTTCAAACTTTTCAGCAAACACAGATACTTCAACATTGGCTTATTTAATCCTGCATTCCTTTGCTCAGGTTTACAATTTGAACTATTCATCTCCCCATACTTCTCTATGGTTTAAAGGAAATGTCTCATTTTATTATAGTCCATTACCATAGCTTATAAGAGATTTCAATGTAGAAAATAAAACAACTCCTTATCTTCCTTACATTTAAAGTACCACTTTCTTTTCTGACTGTAAATATCTTTATGTAGTCTCTTTATGTGTCTTCACTCTGGCTTTTCTTTCACTCAAGAGAGGACAGAAGTTTTCTGGTTTCATCTGAGCATTTAAGGAGTTAACAAAGGCAGCAGCCATGCTGAAGCAGTCAGGTGATACATTCCAGGCCTGCTGGGCTGTAGTTTTCTCTTTCTCTCGGAGTTGTAAAGTTACAAGGCTGTTTCTGGCCTCAGCCTGGCTGGACTCTTGCGGCTGTGGAGGGGGGTTTAATAGACTCTTTTTTCCACCCCTTGGTCTTATCAGGGCAGAATCAGTCCCGGAGTGAACTACTCGGGCAGCCCGATCCTGTCAGGGCCTCCATCGGCCACATATCAGCGGCCGTGGCTCATCTCCGCAATCTTTTTCCCCCGCCCGGCCGCGCCAGGCCCGGCCCGGCCCAGCCAGGCCCCGAGGGCCGCGGCGGAGCGGCCAGGCAGAGCCTGCTACCTCTGCTCCAACCGGGAACCAGAAGAAGGAACTTTCCCGGGTTCGCACTTAAAATGTGTATTCACAAAGGCGTACCTATGCTTTTCATTGGTTTTATCAAGTGTCAAAAATACACATTGGCCAATCACGGTTAAACTACAATACCCATGCTGAGCGCAGCAAAGAAGAGGAGTTGCTGGAGTGGAGCTCTGAACTCTTATGCTGACAGTGAACCTGTTATTTCAGAGAGGATATGTGTCTTTGTAGAATCTGGTGTTCCTTGTGGCTCATGTTGCTGGACACACTGCAAGAGCATCAGGAAATAGAAAATTTAGTAGAAGTAACATACAGCTGTAAAGGTCAAGATTTTGATTATAGATTCATGACAACTTATATTTGCAAAAAGGTCTCTCTTTTTTTTAAGCTATTGCTTGAGGGGCTGAGAAGAGTCACTGGCTCCAGACTAAACAGCCCACAATGTGACATCTGTCCTCCAAAGTTCCCCAAGCAAAGAGTAGCACAGATATTTCCCTAAGCTCGAGAAGATTATACGGTTGTTTTGTGAATCTTGACTGCCGCTGTGATTGCAATTACAGCAGAAGAAGTTTTCGATATCCTTGTGTTTTGTTGCATTTTTTTTTTTTTTAATAACTTTATTCGGTGGAATGGCTCAAGACTTTGGGAATGATACGCACTAGTGTTTCTGACTTTGCTCATTCCTTGTAATATCAATTTCAGACCTCTAACTCAGTTTTCTGTTAGCATGATGAGTTTATTGTCTAATAGCTATTTCTTTGCTGAAACAAAAGTTATTTGAAGAACAGAGAAAATAATACACTATTTTATTACTACTTGGGTCTCCAAGAGGATGAGACAAGAAATGCTGTGATTATACAGAAGAAGAGCAGTTTCTGTCCCAAATATATCATAACCTATGGGAAAGGAAAGACTCTCAGCCTGTTATTTAGAGATGGGAAACTGAGGTACAAAAAGATATCTTTTCCTGTTATGCTACAGCTCTAATTTTGGATACTTGTATTCAAGACAATTGTTGTGTATTTCCAGATTTGATCTGGAGATACATTGACATGTACATAACAACTTTTAACTACCTGTATCAAAAGCTTTATACCTAGAAATTATATTCCCTCCTTTGGTGAAACAGAGACAATTGGAACTCAAGCCAGCACAATCCAGTTAATACAAAAAAACTTTAGTTGCTGATAAATGGACCAGGAAAAAACCTACTCAGGCACAGCCTTGAAGGCATCAGCCTCAGCTTTGTCACTGATAGAGAGGGAAAACATGATTATTGCAAGTGCGTTCAGAATTTGAGGGGGATTTTGTGTCTATGTGAAGCTTATTATGGGATTTCAGAAGAGGTTTGTGGGATTATGTAAAATTTATTATGGGGATGGAAAGGGATCAGGGTAAATGGGTGAGAAGCATGAGGCAATGAGAAAGCGGGATAGAAATGGCTCAACGTGCTGAACCCTGTGCCTGCCCAGCATTCCTGTCCTATCTTTGTATTAAACCCTTTCCCGAAACCATTCTTTCTTTGTAATCTTCCTGTGCTGTTTGTGAGAGCTGTGAGGCCCAAGTGTCAGCATCTGGAGAAGGACTGAGGAGGTCCAGTTGTCAGCATCTGTGTATGAGACACCTAAATGCCAGTAACTGGAAAAATCTGTGTCCTGCTTCCTACGACTGCTAACAACAAAATAAAAGTTGTGTAAAGGTCGTGTCTTATTTCCATGAGTTACCGAAAACATGTTTTCCTAAAACTCCCACAGCACCAAATGTAATGACTCATTGCCTCTGTTTATTCCTTAATTACAAAGTTCCTATGTGGGGGTCTCAATTTTATGACAACACATCTCACTGGCATGACTTTCATAATGACTCTGCTCCATGGCATGTTTGAGCTCAAGCATGGAATTAGGTTGAGGGAAAAATGTTTCCAGTGGGGTTTCCAGTGATGGATGCCTCCACTATGCCCACCTCCAGCACCTACTGATTCAGAGCTGAAAAGAGAATGACAAGAAAATTCAGAGGAAACTGCTGTACCTGCCAAGAAAGTGAAGCAAGAAAACTGCAAGATTTAAGGGAGAAATTGGTGATTTATGTGGCGGTACACACACAAAAAAGGCAGAGCGACATAAAGAAAATGACCACTTCCAGGTACATATTCCATCATCATGCACTTCCCACAGTGCTGCTGGACCCAGACTTGGAAATGATGCTGTTTTACTCTGTAATTGGGAAGCCAGAAGGAACTGTAGTTATCCACTTGACTGATGTCCAGCTTTTATCTGAAATTTGCTAATAAAATAACCTTGTTTTCCTGACTGCCTGTAGTCTGCTAATGTCTGCTCCTACCTGTGGCAGAGCCTTGATTAATGGCACTGGTGGTGATAATGCTTCTGTGCTAGGAGGCCCTGCCAACCTGAAGAGAAGCTAATCCCAAAAGAGAGAGAAGGCACAGAAGGGAAGCTAATCTAGGCGTGCCAGCAAAGTTGATCAGAGGGGATGAAGGAGGAACTCTGATGGCCCTGAAAATATGCTGGGTGAGGTTGCTGAGGGTGCTTGGAGAAAGTATAAAAATGTTTTTTGAAAATAGCAAGGAAAATAAAACACTGGAAGAGCAATTGAAAGAAGAAGCTGGGAGCAAATATTTTCCCTCTTATTTTCACCCCAATCAATATGAAGATTAGGAGAGACAAGAGTTTTCGAGAAGTCTGAGTCATCTCTTCTAGTGTGGGGGAGCAATATTCTGCAAAGTCCTGACTCCTCTTCAGGGTGTGCTTCTGGGAATCAGTCTGCCTAGCTGAAGTGGCTTTAGGCCTTGCAGGGAAAACTGGAATTGCATTTTTTTCTACTTGCTGCCTTAGTACAAGCAGAAAGAAATGTGTTTGGGGTAGTTGCTGAGCTTGCAAGCACCCACTTTTGATGATTTTGGTTTCAAAGGTGTCATGTATTAACGCTGAATAATTAAAGTTTATCCTAATTAATCTGGACCTACAGATCATAGTCTCTGGAACACATTTTCTCCATTAATTAGTGATTTTAACAGTGTGGTTAGGTACAACAAAGTCTGCCTTTCCCTGGCAGGGGATTTGCTCTAGTTTCTTTTAATGTGATTTTCTGAAAGAAAATCAAATCATGTTTTCTTTTAAAAAACCTTAATTTCCCCAATCATTCTTTGTGAAACTCTATTAAAAGAAGTTTCTTTTGATGCTTAAGTTGAGGATACAGAAATAAATAAATGAAACACATTCAACCTGAGAAGCTGGAGATGACTTTTCCACCAGCCTTTTAACCAAACTGGTATGGGTTGCCTGACACATAGGCTGCAGCTCAGCAATAAAGATTTCCTGGCAAGTCCAAGGACAATCTTGGACTGGCTCTTGACTTTCTTTTTCTGTGCTGATCAGGACAACATCACCTAACAAGGACTTGTGCTTATTTATTAATCACGTTTTTCTGTTGAGGAACCTCAGCACAATTTGACCCCTAACAAAATTTATTCCTCTTGTGAAAAGGAATGACTCAGTTTTTTGTAGCTGTTGGGCCTGACTAAAAGTATATTACTCACTTTGTGTGAAAATTAATGCTGGAGACGTATGACTCTGTAATGGCTGCTCTGCAGCCAATTTTGTGGTATTTGTCTCTCTCTACCATTATAAATCTCGTATTTTTTGAGGGATTTCCAACTCACTTATTGAAATTTGCATTAACCTAATGTTTAACCTTCAAGATGTTGCCTAATTTTCTTAGAAAAATTATCCAGGAGTATAAAAAGATGCAGATTCCTTAGTCAAAGGCAAGTTCCCCTGAGAGACAACATTTCTTCCTCTTGGCATTATCTGAGTTTGCATGAAAAGCCTTGGGGAAGGAGGCAAACCCTTTCTTGCAGGGCCTAGATGTCCTCTTACAGTAGACACCCTCTGTACATAATAAGATTATACTCAGCTCAAACAGCTTGAAGCCCAAAGAAAATGAGTCCCAGACTGCTTAATGAAGTTGGGGAAAACTGACATTTATGGATAACAGGCCAGATGCTCCCTGCCCAACTATAGATTTTAAGTTCGACAGGGTGCTGGGCCATCTTGTCTACACCATGATTTTGCCAAGAAAGGTTGAACCAGGTGATCCTCAAGGTCTCTTTCCAACCTGGTATTCTGTGATTTTCAGCCCAAGAAAATTACGCTGACGTTGGAATGGTTTTATGTTCTTTCTCCCAGTTGCAGTTACTGGGACATGGTATTTGAAACTGCTACAAGGAGCAGAAAGAAAGATCTGTAATAAAGACATCAGTTTAGGTTTAAAACGGGTTCTGTACCCAAATGGAAGACACAAGATGACCCTAAGTACTTTTTCGGCCTATTACCTTATTACAGATGACAGAGGTGCATTTAGATAAAGCTGTATAGGCAGACAAGCAATGTTTAGAGAAGAAGGGCAATTGGGTGCTTAGACAGTAGTTGTTTTTTGACAGGCCATTGTGATGAAGTGGCAAAAAATACCTGCATAACGAGACTTGGGTAGATGTAGTACAACTACAACCTGCAACCAACAAGATGTAGTATGACTTTGCAAGATGTAGTACAACACAGATATTAGCAGGATGATGAAATTATTGCACCTCCTTGGTGTCTTGTTCTTGTAAAACCAGATGTGAGACTTGAAAGCACCACAAGAACAGCAAATGGTGCTGTCTGCTTTCTTCATATAATCAATTTTCTGTTTATTTTAAATATAGTTGAAAATAATTCCAGACAGAAGAAGAACGAGAGGTGATTTTTTTCCCCTACTATTAAGATGCTCTCCCCACAGTATCATCATTGCAGGCTGGTGCTGGGAAGCTTTCAAAAGATGTACTTATCCCTTCAAACACTAAGAAGAAACCTCACCTTAAAAATCAGCTGCATAGACAACAAAGCTTACGCAGAAAAACTCTCACTTCCTTTGCTACAATGTTCTGGGTAAAGTGAGTTTCCTTTTCAGGTTGTGGAAGGTCCAGGTGGCTGTAAAGGGCAGCAGTGCTGGAGCTGGTCCCCACGGCCTCCCTGCACGCGTGTACTTTCCTCTTCTTCAGCAAGGCCCCCTTCAGACCTTGGCAGGGGATCAGCTTCTCCATGGACATCCAGGGGAACCTGCAGTAGGTATTGGCAAAGTGGCGTGGGTGGTGTGGTGTCCCCACCCCTCCCTCCTAGGCACGGCAGCACTGGAAAGCTACGCAGCAGACTGCTTATTCCTAGTCAGCTGCTGAGTCCTGCCCAAGGAAGAGAGCTGCTCTCCATGGAAATGTCCCTGCAAACACTGTGGTGAAGGTGAGCAGAAGAAGGAAATCTCCAATCCAGCAGTGTCGGAAATTGTGTATCTGAAGTCATGGCTGAGGCTGAGTGCTATTTTTGCTAGAAAATCAAAGAGAAGATATAAAATATTGAGGGTTGAAAAAAAAAAAAAGGGGAAAATATTAATACCAAAGAAATGATGGTTGACACTGGTTTGCATCGGTAGAGATTACAGCCCTTCTTTTACTAATGGACTTTACAGAGGTAAAGAGTTACATTAATTTATCTTGAAATGACACTTGCCAAAGACCCAAGTGTCCATTATAATCTAATTTAATAAACTGTTAGGCCACCTAAATATGCTTTCTATCTGAATTATCCACTGGAAACATGTGCTTTTGCAATTCATTAACCTTCCTTCTAATTATGTGGGTATAGGCAGCACTCTGCTATGGCCCTGCAGAACCACAGCACAAGAAATTTTATTCTTTTGCTCAAAGTACAAGTTTGTTACTGAAAAGGGGCACAGAAAGGTCAAAGGGATGTAGTTGTTTGTACTCTTCCTTGGATTTACTGGAATTGTTACTTGTTGAGAATTAGCCATTACTTCAGTACAGATTTTATTACAGGTCAAAGACACACTTGTGGAAGCAAAACTAAATCTCCTACTAAAATAAAAAATAAGAGATAAAATCAGATACAATATTTCTACTTCAAGGAAAATATAAATAAATATTTCATTAAAGATGTTCTAGAGGAAATAAGCTGCCTTGGAAGAGTTCTGAACTTTGGGGATGTTTGCTCAATATGGAGCCAAGTTCAAATTTTGCATTTTTTCTTAAGGGAATGTGGTGGTCTCAGAGGATGAGAATGCTGATAAGCACCAGAGATCTAGTCTGCAACATCTCACAGTGCAGTTTAGAGTGGAGTCCAACCCTTGCTGCTTTTAGGGAGGAAATAAACTTCCAGGAGACTTTTGGGGCTGACCTCTGTTACAGAGGTTGTTTGAAATGCTCAGTGCCTAGAGGTGAGTTCCTGATGTCTGACATGAACATTTTTCACAGCTTTGAATACTGCAATTTCCCAGGTTTAGTATGCATTATTTCAGCTTCATGTGACAGTGATGTCCAAAGGCTGCTAATGCACCAGGGGAACCAAACCTTGCAATGACAATGGGGAAGACCCAAATGTTCTGTGTCTTCCTTCAGTGCACTTGGGAGAAACACCAGGAAGATTTCCAAGGTGTTTTTCATTCTGCTCTATTTCATTACTCGTATTCATTCTCTCACTCTAGGAAGGGTGCTGCAGGTCTGACAGCTGGGGGACAGGACCGTGGTTTCCAAGAAGTGCACTGTCGCCTCACTTAGCACATGAAGAGGATGCCTGCTAATGTGTGTGCTTGAGTTGCAGCAAAGATTAGAGCATGGACCTTCCTTCTGCCTCCTGGTTGCACAATGCCAAATGCTACAAGAGCCCTCGTCCATTACTGTGGTTTTTACATATGAAGTCTGTCACCAGAGCAGGCAGTAAAAGTGAGACAGAGCCCCTCCAACAGAACAGGGGTTATCAGCTGTCTGCTTAAGGACAATATGCCAGTGTCATCACAGGTATGCTCCTGTTGGGTGCATGTCTAAGTTGTGGAGAGACCCTCATGGTTTGTATTTCACTCACTGGAGTGTAAATTACATCACTGAATTGCCTTTACTACCTGCTCCCTTACCAAAGATTTTAGCTTGAAGATATCCCTTGATGCACTTCTTTACTGTAGTGAAATTCCACTGGCACTTCTCTGGCTGAATCAGTCCATATTGGACAAGTAACTAGAACTTTCTGAGGAGGAAAGCCGTTATTTTGGGTAGAACAAGACCACCATCCCTCTCCACATCCAACAAAATGTGTACAAGGTGAAACCTGGGTGTTAATTTATTGCTAGTCCCCACCCCCCAGATGTGAATAACTGGTGTTATTTCATTAACAGCTGTTGCTGCACATCACCTGTGTCTTTTGAGCAAGTGTGGCTGTGAATATCTTTACATACAATTTTGAGCCCTGTGTGTGTTCTGCCCAATGCATGAGGGAAAAGTGGACGCTGCTGGCTGTTCTTCACCACGGATGCCTAAAGGCAAAACATGTCCATAGTGAAGGACATAGTAACATTAAACATCTCAACCTGTTGGTAGCCTGACTTTTCAGGGAAGCGAAAAGGAAGCAACTCCAGCTAAGGCAGGAGTTGTTACTATAAGGTTATTTATTGAACAAAAGCATCAGTCTCTATTTTTCCTTGTCCAAAGGCACAGTTCGAGTTTGCCAAAGGGTCTTTTTCAGGACGAGGTCTCGGACAATTACAGGAATTCTCTGGGACCTCCCGGGCTGTTGGTTCCGGCGGCAGGCAGAGGTTGTTTCAGGGTGAGGCCCAGAGGAACTACAGGAGTTTCTCAGGGCCTCAAAAGCCTGGGGCTCTGGGCAGCAGCAGGAACAACACGATCTTCTTCTAACTTCTTTTTTCTATCTTCGTTTTTCTTTTCTTCTTCTAGTTTTGTGCAGGCAAAGCAAAGCAAAGCAGCAGGGTAGGTAGGTATAGGGATAGGATTATCCCTAGGCAGGGTAGGTAGCTAGGGATAGGATTGCTTTCTTGCAGGCCTTACTGAGGGTTTTTTACCCTAAATTGACCAATCAGCTAAACCCACGAAGTTACAAGAATTTCTCTACACCTATTAAACTTATAGTTTCACATGGGAATGGCAGTGTCAATCCTTACACATTTTTACATGAATTTGCGCATGTTATTCTATCTATTTACGTACATGTTCTATCTTGTTTTTGTTCTCTGTTTTATCTAGAAATGCAAAACAACATTCTACTGTGTTTTAGTTATGTCTATGAAGGAGTGAACTATTAACTGGAGTTTAGGGCACTGGCCCTCTGCTTCTATTCAGGCATCTGGCATTCTGCTTTTATTAAAGGCACTTAGAAAGCATAAAGGCTTGTTCTCATTTAAACTTATTTCTAACTTCTACTTAGATGGTTTAATATATCTTAATTTCTCTAAAGGCTTTAACTGAAATTCTACATTCTTTCCCTCTGAGAGTCTCAGAGGGGGCAAAATTACTTGATCTCCAACATCAACCAGCTCTTGCTGGTGCATCAGGATGAGTAATTGCACAAGAAGCAAGATGATTATTGGAGAGCCTCGGGTTTCCATCTGGTATTCCATTCAGGTTTTCCTGAGAGAAGAGTGATCACTTGCTGGTGTGAGTGCACAGGAAGTGAGTGCTTGACATGAGCCTTGCCACTTTGTGGTGGACTGTGACAAACCCTGACGTTCACTGCTGTAGAGTAGTGACATACACAGTAGAAAATCTGATATTAGTCAAATAATGAATTTGAAGGAGTAATGGACAGGGATGTCTCTTCCAGCATTTCACCGTTAGTTATCCTCTGCCTGGAAACTGGGATAGTTATTATTCAAGAGGATCTGCCATGGCATTTGGATTCAGCCCAATCAAATGTCTTTGTTTTGATGAGGAGGGCTAAGACCCGAGTGGCAAGACCATGAAATGACTTCGAAGACTAGTTTTCTTGCAGGGACCTCCCTGTTGACAGAAACTCTTTCATGTTTAATGCTATGTAAAGTGCTGTGTACAGCAACTTGTTTAAGTGAATGAATAATGAGTAATATGAAAGTGATAGAATAATGCAAAGATAACATTAAAACCCCTTGAGACATTCATGACGAGAATCCCATCTTTTTGTCTCAGTGTATTTCAAAGTGCCCCAGGGGGACCTTTTTTTCAGAAGAAAAGCTGAGTTATACATTTTCCTATTATATCTAATTGTAGAGAGAGATTCCTGTAACAAAAATTGAGCTGCCTCCAGAGTGCCTTTATCTCTTAAAATTGGAAATCATCCATGAGGATGTGTGACCTTGTTGCTAGATCACGTATTCAGTGTTTCTCTTTTGATTTTAAATCTAGTACTCTCCTGATATAATAGGTGGCTCTGTGGGGCTTACCAGTGTAGGTATGGAATAAGAAAAGCATGTGGAAGCCAACCGAACTGGCAATAAAAATATAACTGCTTGGACTTTCAAACCCATTCTCAAAAGCTTGGCAGAAAGGGTATTATTTATGCTTGTAAATGTACCTATTGTAAGGCTTTTCCTGGCTGCACGCCAAGTGGCAAGCAGTCCCTTTGGATGCATAAGGGCACACGATTGTACAGGTAATGCTTCAGAAACCTCTGGAACATCTGGGATCCCAGCAGGGATTAAGCAAAGACAATACTGTCTGTGTGTTCAGATGTGTGCACAGAAAGTCTCGGCTCACGGGTGGTACTGAGGACCGTTCACAGTATTCCTAGGCGAGACTTACTTACCAGAGAGAATACTGTAGCAAACAAACGTCAAATACAAGATTACGGGAAAAGTCTATGAACTTTACAGAGTTGAGGATATTCTCCTTCCCTCCTATGTCTCTCTCAGATTTCTGCCTCCTCTTTGGCACTCCTGGGACTGAGGAAAGTGTTTGTTGAAACCTTTGCAATTCTCTCTGGAATCCTCCTAATCCTCGCTGTTTGCTCCTTTCCTTCTTGAGTCCTCCCTGCACATGTGCACCATAACGCTCTCCAACCAACCTGTTCCTGCATAATGCCCTGTGAGACCTGGGTTTGTGGCTAATCCCTGCCCCATACTTGTTATGGCCACAGTCCTTACACTCAAGGTATTGCCAACAGCCCCACGAAGCACAAAATATGAGCTCCAGAAAAAAGCTGAGCAGGAGGTTTGGATGCTGAAGGAGATGGTGGCAGGTTCAGGAAAAATACCTATGCCATGGTACATTTCTGACTGCAATATGTGTGAATTACTGCAGTCTTTGAAACAAAAATCCTCGGGGTGCCTCCTTTGCACAGGGCACCTGAAAACATTGAGATGCTGTGCTGAGAAGGCTGGAAGAGAGGCATGGAGCTGGGAGTACAAGCGGCATGGTATATTTGAACTTACTGTGGATGGGTGGATGGGTGGATGGATGGATGGATGGATGGATGGATGGATGGATGGATGGATGTCTGATAGTGATTCCTGCACATCCTAAGCATTATAATGGAAAGAGGATGAAGGGATCCCCTTCCTCTCCTTTGAAACCACAGTTTCTGCCAGGGCAGATGATCTCCCTTCTACTTCACTGTTCAGCCCTTATAGTCACATCTCCTGCCTTACCAACAGGTGTGGGAATCCCCTGTGCTCCCTCACAGGAATTTTGTAGGTTAGAAATTTGTTACAAAACTTAATCACAATAATTACAAAAAGCCTTCCTATGAAGTGCTGTAACCATGGGATCTGGCTACTCTTGACAAAATAAGACAGAAAAAACCCGTACACTTCTCTTCGTGCAGGGACAGATTCAAGGTTTAATGCTGTGCAGCTTTGTAGTTGCTGGCATGGGGTGGGGAGTCAGACTTACAGCAGAACACTCTCATGTCATTGAGAGCTGTGTCATCCCACTTCCCCTGCGGTTTCTCCACCTTTGTTTGGAGCCCACAGACGGCCCCAGAGGTGCAGCTGCTGCTCCATGGGCCAAAGTGACCCCCCGAAAGTCCCCAGCCCTCCAGCTGTGTCCCGTTGGAGCAGGTGAAGCTCACGTTGTTGACCGCCGTGTTGTCAAGCAGGTACTGCCACCTTTCCACGCGCAGCGAGAACGAAACCAGCTTGT
Source organism: Tichodroma muraria (assembly GCA_013390105.1). NCBI lineage: Eukaryota > Metazoa > Chordata > Aves > Passeriformes > Sittidae > Tichodroma > Tichodroma muraria. Next base: position 16,390 of record WAAG01046057.1, read on the forward strand.
TGCTGGAGCAGAGCAGTTCCCCCACCTGTCAGAGGAAGAAACAACTTACCAAGGCTTGTCCAGCCTCTGCTGTGCTGCAATCAACACTGCAACCTGCCCGGGGGTCCTGGCAGTCCTGGGGCAAGGGACATACAGGGGGGTGGCAGGTTTGTAGGAGCACCTGTTTCACTCTCCTTCCTCATCATCCCCTGGATGCCCAGCCACCGCTAGCTCCAGTCTGCCCTGTTCCTGCACAATGCCCTGGCAATTTCAGCTGCTTGCTATGTCCCTATTACTTCATGTACTTTCCAAAGTAAGCATTTGAGGAAAAGGAGAAAGTATAGCTTTAAGGTCTGTAATTTCTGACCTTTCCTTTGTTTTTCAAAACACTATTCCTTTCCCTGGGACCAGACCTTTACTCTGAAACCTCCACACTTCATGGCCAAGGGGAACTCACCCACCTCCTCAAGGGGGATGCTGAGCCACCTTCACAGGGGGTGTGGCTGCCTATGGAGAAACCATTGCACTGGTTTCCCTTCAAGCTCCCCAGAAGCTGCTGCCCTGAAGGAGGATGAGAAAGCCAAGGCTGCTCACCACCCCACAGAGGATTCGATGACGGTGCCGTCCGTGCAGAGCAGGCGGACACCGTTCAGAGCCGTGTCGTCACCAAACAGCCAAAATCCCTGGAAGGGCTGGACCTTAGAAGAGGCGAAGGAGAAGGGAGAGGTTACCCTTTTAAAAGAGGTGATGAGGCGAGCCATGGTGATGAGGGATGGCAGGAGGCTTTGGGAACAGAGAAAGAACGTTAGTGCAGCTGAGCAGGGCTGTGAGGGAGCTCCATGACATTTCTCAGGAAGCTCATTTTGCTGTTGCCCACCTCTGTTTTTCTCCAAGCGATGGAGCAGGCACACTGTAAACAGGAATGCTTGGTGGCTGCTGTCCCAGGCCTTGCCCACCCTCTCACCATGTGCTGTGATACCCAGAGCTGGGGTGCTGGCAGGTGAGACCTGTCCCTGGGAAAAGGCACTGCTGTACCAACCCCAGTAATTTTCTCACCCAAGAGACCCCTCTGCTAAGAAATCACCCACTGGCAGGGAGCCTGGACAGATACTCCATGCTAGAAATTTCTTGCCAAGAAGCCTGCATGATGGAGATACAATACAAACTGCTGTGATGGGGCAAAGTGCTGCGGCCAGCCCTGCTACGATAAAAACAAAATAACTTTGTCTCACAGCAGGTTTTGTTCCTCACCCTGAAGAAGTCAAAAACTTACCTTCAATTCAAATCCCTTTGCGTAGCCGCTGGGGCAGAATTGCTTATGCCCCCATGAGCCCCAGGGACCTCCATTTGGCACCGTGAGGATGGACTCATACTGCCGTGCCTCTGTGCCCCGGAGGCAGCAGGAGCCCAGCAGGCAGAGGATGGCCGGGATGAGCAGCTGCATCACAGGGAACCAGCTCACCACCTCGCTGCATGGAGGTGTTGGCAGTGGGGAATTTATTGGCTGGGAGAGTGGGTGGGAGTCCTAGGGAGCGTCTGCACAGCTCCCGGGGAGAGCTCCTTGTTGCTATGTACTGCTCCTGCTGCCTGCCTTCCTGCCCGCACTGGGGAGGCCTCCTGGCGTGCGCTGGCTGGGGGAACCTGCAGGGCTCTGAAAACTTGAGGATGCAAAGGAAGGAAAGGGGGACAGAGCTGGGGACATTCCTCAAGGAGATGGTTGTTTGGAGGAGGGTCCTGGCAATGCTGCAAGGAGGGTGTTGAAGAGAGAGGGAGGTGGGAGGAAAAGTGATGGAGTGGAAGGAGAAGAAACCTCTCAGGGGCTGAGGCAAAACTTTACACGGTGTAATCTCAGGGTCCTTCGCCCTGTGGAAGTTCGAAGTTCTCACTTGTTTCTTCCTTGCTTCCTTTTCTCACTGAGGTTGAGGAAAGTGCCTGCACTGGAAGCCTTTACTTTGTCACCTACACTTGACGCGTGTCCCAGAGCAAAATGCAAAGTGTGTCAACCCCACCTCGCAAAATGGGTGCTACAGCTGCCACCCACCTCGTGCAACTCTTGCTGAACTCACTTCGGTTTACTGCCATCTTCTTCTGGGGATGGGGGAGTGGGATCAAAACTTTGTGCAGCTGCATCATCCCATGGAGCTGTGAGGCTCCAGCTGCCCAGGTGTGTCTTCAAGAGGGGTGAACATCCAGTGAGGGTGGGAGTGTACAGCAGAAGCAGCCCCTACTTCGCTGTGGTGCCTTTCTCAGATGTGACTTCCTGTTTCATTCCTTGTTCCTCCAGTGGGTCTAGCCAAAGAAGAAACCTCTGCTGACAGCAATATTCAAGGGTATCCTGTGAGTAATTTCAGAGTAGGATGAGCTGCTTCCATTCTGTTGAAGAGTCAGTGATGATGTCACCAGGGAGGGTTGTCCTGTGAGGTCTATACCACCAGTTTATCAGCATATATTAGCAGTATAGTATATATGTGTATGCATCCCTACCTGTCTACATATATGTATATCAGTATATACCAGCACTATAGGCACAGCCGGAATAGGAAGAAAATGTTATCCCAGGCTTCAGTTACTGAGGAATGGAACAGCCCACTTCTGTAAGAGCCACTTAGTGCAGGTGAAGGGGGAAATGTTGCTTTCAGCTGAAACCTTCTGATGTTACCCCTTGGGTAGAATGGTCAAGGTCCTCAGGTACTCACAGCACCCAACAGGAGCCAATGAAGACAAAGATGTCTTACTGTGTTACTGAATCTCATAGGCAGCAGGAACATGTCAGAAAGAAAACAACACAAATGAAGGGCTGTGTGATCAGGGTCCTGCTCAGGAGAATGGATAGCTCATGGATGTTTTGCCACTCCTGGTGGCATAGAGTTTTCTAAGCTTGAGGTGATGACTGGATTTCTTTGTAAGAGTGGCTACAACCACAAGCAAGAGCAATGGGCTGTTTCCAGGTTCTGTGTCCAGTGAAGGGCTATGAATAAATGATACTATCAGCCCTCTCCATTAACCATGTTGGCTGCATTATAAGGCTTTTGGGATACGTGGCAAGTTAGGCTTGAGCAGTGTTAGAGATACCTACAACTGTACGGGAATCTTAAAGAAAGCAGTGAAGAGGAACTAGGTGGAGGAGAAAACCCCAAGATTACTGATGCCAAAAAAATAGAGATGTTCTACAGTTTGTAGTTATATTCACAGAGCTGAATCTTTCTCTGTTTGAGCCCCTCTTATTGACAGGGCCTGTTTTCTCTGTCTTCTGCTTTCACACATCTTCTCCTGCTTCCTCTCTGCCTAACAGTCTGAGCTCCAGCCCCAACAGTCCTGCCACTGCAGGTGGCAGAAGGGAGATCTTGTTTGCAAAAAGACCCTGCTAAGCTGATTTTTTATTGTTCCTTTTGGCTGTGTGGGGAGGAGGAGGCAGACAGTGACACTGGGTCGGTGGTTCTGGGATATTCCAGCAGGAAACAGTGAAAACTATTCACACAAGTAATTAACTGCCTGTGGGAGAAGGCGAACACGGAGGCATTTCTATAACTTCACAGTGGGGAGCAAGAAAACAAACAAAGGAACTAATTTCAGCTTTATATTTCCCTCTCCTGTCTCTCATTAAATTTTAACTCTTCCAGAGTGATGAATCTTTGCGGGTCAAAGAATTTTCCCTCCCCTCCTCTCTCACCCCTTTCCCTACAGAAAACTTTCCCAGCTGTAGGAGTAAGGAATGGACTGAAATGAAAATGATGGGATCAGTATCAGCAGCTGAATTTGTGCTGCTGGAGTGCAGGGCCAATGAGTACTTTTGGGTAGACCTGCTGATACACTGAACTTCCCTGAGCATCCAGTGGTGCTAACATCTCTAACATCCCTGCAAATTAACATTTTATCATCTGGGGAAGCTCTTGCTCTTCACCCACTGCTTCTTTTTTGTTAACCTGCAAGTTTCTGGTCAGGCAGGAAAAGTACCAGCTTGCAAGCCTAGGATGGGTGGATTTTTAATTATGTAAGTTTGGAAAGCTGGAGTTTGAACTCGGTGAGCCTGGCAACTTCTGTGCTGGTAAGCTATGGCAGCTAGTGCCGGGGTCGTATGTGACATGTCCTTTCTTCCTTTAATCAGTCTATTGGAAGGCAGGATAACATTAGGCTCAGCAAGTGAAGACATGATGGCCAGTGCAGAGCGAAGATCAGTTCTGTAATTTTGTATTTTGCAAAAGGAAATACTTTTATTTCTTTGGACAACTTAAGTCCAGTCCTCCACCCTATGACAAAAAAACCCAGAGAATTACAACAGAGACAAAATATTTGAAAACAGTGCAGGTGCTCAAAAAATTCAGAAATCAGCAGAACAGTTAAAGGTAATCACACAGTCAAAACATCAAGATTAAAGAACTAAGTGCTTGCAGTAGCCTTATTGACATTGCATGTACGCATGAACATCGTAGATACCTAAGTGCAGGTTAGGTGAATCCCCCTTTCCCTAGGGCATAAGGTATTTTGTCATTTAATGCCCATTTATAAGATGGTGGGGCTCTCCAGGAGCTGTGTTACCAGCTGACCTTCTCTAGCAAAATAAACCATCTTAGATGGTGGTGAGAAACAGCCACTTTAAATTGTGTGTGGGCTGAAAACATTCTTGCAATGGACTTTGTAATGTCATTGGAGATAAAACCGGTTAAATTGTCCCCACATCTATAAAATAAATATAGTTCTTTGATAAAAGATCTACTGTCAAGAATTCTTTTGTGCTGCCAAGGGCATCAGTCAGCCTTTGAAATGTTGTACTCCTGTCTCTGTCTTGTCAGTTTAAAAGCAGATGCAGTGGCTCAAATGGTCTCTGCTCCCTGTGGCCCTCCATGGCTTGCATGGGCACATGGGCACAGCTGCTTCACCATGGGATACCCCACAGGCTGCAGGGAAATCTCAGCTCCAGTGTCTAGAGCACCTCCTGCCCCTCCTCTGCACTAACCTCAGTGTCAGCAGGGCTGTTTCTCTCACATATTCTTACTCCTCCCTCCAACTGCTGGGCAGGATTTTTACCCTTTCTTAAATATGTTTTAGAGAGGTGCCACCAGCATCACTGATGGGCTCAGCTTTGGTGAATATGTCCCGGGCTGGCTGGCATTGGCTCTGTCTGACATGGGTGCAGCCACTGCCATCTTCTCACAGAAGCCACCTCTGCAGTTTCCCAACAAAGACTTTGCCACAGCACATAGATGCAGCGCACATTGGCAGACCCCACTGTAGTATCTGAGCTGGAATAAGAGGCATGTAGTTACTCCCATCACCTTTGGAGCAATTTTTTAAAACTGACCTCATGTTTGCCCCTGTTTAACTTTCCAGTAATTTTAGATGACACATCCATCACTGCTATGAGCTTAGCTTTTCCAGTTTAGAGACACAGACCTCCTGAGTACTTATTATCAGACTTAGTCATTCATTGCTATTCACTCTGTGACTTTTTAAATCTCTCTTCTGAAGTAATTTTGATTTCTACCTAATCTTTCTTAGGAACCCTAACCCCTGAGAATGGCTGGAGCCATTTAAACACAAAGTTTCTTCCACTATGAGCACTGAGCAGATAAATAATCTAAAAATGGCCATATCTGCTGTGATCTTTTATAATATCAGCTGGTCCTACAGATTTTCTGACAGGGTCTTGAATCTTTGATGTGAAGAAACATCAAAGTGTTTATTCCCTTCGCCATTTGTTCCTCAAAATGCTTTTTGTCTGCATGTTTTCACATGCAATCTACCACCAGATATGTTACTTCTATTTTTTCCATCTGGCTGCAATATTAGCACTCACTGTCTCCTGTCTTTTCCTTATGGTATAACATTGACAATTTTCTTTTACCTTTCCTCAAGTAAAAGTTAATTACTTGTGTTTGCTGGTCCTGTACTTCCAGCATCACAGCCTTCAGGCTGCTCCTGCTGTCAGTCTACAAGCCCATGGGTTTCCTTTGAAGACTGCCTTTGGGGGGAAGAATGGAGAAGGACCCTGTGCAGGGTCTGTATCTGTGGTTTTTCAGTGAGCAGGAGGAATAGAGAGTCAGGAGCTACTCCAGGCACTCCTGAGACCTGGCAACAGAGACCTACAGCATTGTCTCAGCCCTGAGATACAGAGAGAGATGGGCATCCTGCAGCTCTGATGGCCCCCCACAGCCAGCCTGGAGAGATTACTAGGGAAGTTTTTCTGAAGATCTGAAGAGAGGATGGGCGGGGCGCAAAAGTGAATTAAAATTAACTGAGAATTAAGTGCTTCCCTTTGTGTATGAAATCTGCCAAGAAATTCCTTCCAGGTGGTGAGCCCTGTGAACTTTATCACTGGCAAAGTTTTGTTGGTATTTCATACCAAGCAAAGCTGTAGCTATCCTGGCATGATGTACTGCTGCCAGCTCTTGCTCACTTTGAAGAGTGAAAATAAACAAATTTGGCAAAAGAATTTTTTGTGGGGAAAAAAAATCATCAAAACTTGTCTGTATATGACCTTCAGAACCTTTATCTTTCTTTAAAGTTGTCTCTCCTTTGAGCAGGGCTCTCAGGTTCTGTGAAAAAGCCATGTCTGCTGAGATGCTGTTTGGGACTGAACTGATGTAAAACTAGATATATGGCAGTGTTACTGCCATAACTGTGACAGCAAAATTCTTCTCTGGACTTGTCCTCTGAGTTAATTCTGAACACATTTCTTGCCTGATTTATGCTCTTCCTCCCAGTTTACACAGTCACTTCTCTACTTTAATCAATTTCCAGACATTATCTCATCCCTTTTTTTTCCTAAACTACAAAGATTTATCCTTTTGAGCTCTCCCTTTGCATTTCCTTATGGTATTTTCTGTGCTATCTGGGAACTTTGGAGATTTGAATAGTTAAATCCCCATTACTCTTGTCTTCAAAGTCTCAGAATTCTTTAATAACATCCCTCCAGTCTAAACCTGAGTTTCAGATATTCTTGCAGCTGTTATACTCCAAGGGCCCATTTGCTGATTGCAAATAGAGGGGAAGAAAAAAACCCAGAACACTTCATAAGAAAAACACCTCAGTCAGAAATGAACTCTCCTTGTGAGACAGGATATTGCAAGTACAGGGGCAGAAGGTAGATCATGGAAAAAGAGAGAAGTTCTTTACTGTCATGGCAAATCCCTTTGTACAGCCACAGGAGGAGCAAGCCTGTTGTTAGCCCAGGAGTTTCCATGGGCACAGCAGGGACAGGGCTGTGCCGCTGAGCTCCTTTGTCCTGAGCACACAGGAACAGAGCCAGCAGAAGGTGGCTGCAAAGGATTTGCAAGTCAACGCCTCATCTTGAGCCTGCGGAAAGAGCAGTCACTGGGTAACTCCTGGCTTTGGAAATGAGAGAGTTTATACTGCAGCAACATAGGGTAACACAGCCTTTGTGACCACTGCTGCCATCTGCTCCTGTGTCATCTGAGAGCAGCTGTCAGGGTGGGGAGAGCCACTGCTCAGTGCAGCAGAGAGACAGGAGAACTGGCCGTGACTGCTGAGGACCTGGGAGAGTTGGGCGCCTCTTTTGAGTTGATAGGAGAAACAGACAGACTAGTTGTAAGTTACATCCTCTGCTGGCCAGGCAAAGGTGCAGCCAGAGAGCTCTTTTTATAGTCCTGTTTCTGGCCCCGTGGCTTTTGCCTTTTGACCCCTGCCTTCAGCAGCGTCCTGCTTTGGTGGTCTCCCCTGGGCTCGTTGGTAGTCTTTGCCCCAGCCACTGCATGCACCGTCCCCTTCCACCTTTCAGCTCCTCTCTGGGGCACATAGGAGGTGATCTTGATTTGGTGGCTGTGTGACACACCCCCAGCATAGGGACACACATTTGTGACTTGCTACTGGCTCTGGTTGCTAAATGAAGCAGATGACACGGATTATGTGTTACTTTTTTTACCCTCAGATGGGAAATGAGTATTAATCTGAGTTTAGCTTTTTTTTTCCTCCTCTTGCCCAACCAAATCCAATTTCCGCTGAAAAGCTTCATGAAGAATGAGCAGGGTGGCCTCTGGGAAGAAATTCACTAGCAGGGAAATGCCAGGCTAGGTCATTATTAATGGTGGTCTCTAAAATAAATAACAAGCTTATTAACTTTGCAGGCCACAGCAAGCTGGAATAGGCTGCAAGTACTTTGGAAGACACAGCTTGAGCTTGACAAATGGTCTTGTCAAATTGGAGAAATAGTTTGAGAAAAATAGGATGCAATTCTATTCTAGGGACAAGGGTGAGCTCCCACCTTCTGCAGAAATGAGCAGCTGCATGAAGAAAAACACCTGCACTGACATCACTCTGCAGAGAAGGGTCTGGGGTCATGAAGGACCAAAGGCGGTGCATGAGTCAGCGGTGTCAGGTCATCTCCGTGCTGAGAAATATGAACCAAATTACAGCCTACGAGACAAATGGAGTGAGTTTTCTTCTCAGCAAGTGTGAGCCCCCAGCGGGGCTGCTCTGCTCATCTGAGGGCACTGAACTTCCAGCAGGATATGGCTGGGTTGGATAGAGTCCAACAGAAAGCAACAAAAATGGTCAGTAGTCTGGAAAACCTGATCTGTGCATAACGAGCATGAGAGCTGTGACCGTGTAGCTGAGCTGTGTGAGGACAGGGGAGAGGGATTCATGGGAACAGCAGTTCAGTCAGGGGTCTGACTGCGGGGAGCTCAGGGGAGAAAGTCTATCCCAGGTTTTTCTGTCTTCTTCCTCACTAGGCTCCCTCCATCCCATGAAGAGCCAGGCTGGGTGGCAACTGTAAGGGGCCAAAGGGGGAGGCTGGTGGCTTTACAGGAACTCCTGTTCATGGGGGAGATGTAGGCAGTAGATTGGGCATTGCTCCAAGGACTTAGAAACCATATCACAGTAGGGGTGCAGTCACCTGGGGTCTGCAGGGAGGTTAACAAGTCCCCATGCACTGTGAACAGCTCACAGCTGCTGCAAGAGAGGGACAGGATAAGAGCCTGCAACAGTCCAGAATACTGCTGTAAAGTGGAAGAGAATGGTCTGGACTCTGTCTGAGACAAAGAATAGTGGATGAATACTGCAGCAGGCTAAGATTGGCCAAAGAGTACCCTTAAGAACAATAACTAAGCCTAGGGAAGTTTTAAGATTATCGCTGGAGGATTTTTGGGAAAGTTTGACCAGAAATGCATCAGTGGTGCCTAGTGTGCAGTGATTACTTTGGAGCAGGAATGCACCAGAAGACCTCCTGAACATCTTTCCAGACCTGTTTGCTCTAATCAAATGACTAATTGTGCAAGGCAAGAGCCCATCCTGACCTTCATCTGCTGAGCTGTGGCAGAGCCCCCAGGAGCTTCTCCTCTGGAGACTCGCTGGGCACGTAGCTTCTCCTGGGGCTGACGGGCACCCAGGTGGGAACAGCCTCACGAGGAGCAGCGCCGCTCTCAAGGCTCAGTGCGCACCGCAGGGATCTGCAGCCACGGGCGCTCGGCTGAGGTACCTGCTGCTGGAGGTGAGAGTCAGTGGACAGGGTGCGAGGGGCATGCCCATTCTCCCCCTCAGCCTTGCAGGATCGTGTCACATTTGCCCCTGGGCTTGCTGGGAACAGCTTTCCCTGGAGCCTTGCTCAGCTGCTTGCCTCGGCCCCTGTGCTCCCAGGCACCCAAGGCTCTGTCGGTGCCTCAGAGAGGGGAGTGTGAAGTGTCAAGTGACAGGAGTCTACAGGAGCTTCCCACCAGTAAATGCTGCTACCAAAAACATCAAAAACAAAGTGTTTATTTTCTCTGTATTTCCAGGATAAAATTGGGAAAACATCAAGAATATGAGCAAAAGCAGTCGGACAGCTGGGATCTGTTTACACAAACTGTTAAAGGAGAATGTAACTAACCAGGGCCACATATACATTACAGCATATGCTGTGTTTATTAGATTAAGTATATGAAGATATTTGTTAAATCATATATTATTGCATGTGTTATGTTTTACTGTGAGTGTAAGTCCAACCTGAATTTCCCATCCCCTCTACAACTGGCCTGCACACTGGAAGTCCTAAATAATCTTCAACCTTTATTGATACAAGCTGGACTAGAGTTGCAGATAAGAAACTGTGGGACACCAAATTCCTGCTGCCTGGGGAGTCCTTTTCCTGACCAGCAATGTGAGCCCAGCAAAGGGTAAATATCCCCCAAGCAGCACTGAAGAAAACAAACAAAGAAATAAATCCCGCCTAGCACTGACATGAATGGAATACCATGGAGCCAATTTTCTGGGGTACTTGGCACTTTCATCCAGCTACAGCATTGTTCATGGAGCTGGGTGAGCCCAAGTGAAACTGCCTGAGAACTGGCACAGATCTGGCTTGGGTTGCAGTTAGGAAACACCCTCTCAGACTGGCACCAGCTCTTTTTTAATGAAAGGATGGGGAGGTAAAAGGACATTTGTGGGTCAAACAGGGAAAGAGAGAGTAGAAACAGTGGTTTACTTGAGTAAACTCTCTCAAAAAAACCCAAACCTAAAAAACTAATCTCATTTGAGCTTCTCTGCTGTTGCCAAGCATGGACTACATACTTAAGTCAATGATTTAGGGAACAGGACTTCCACTGTGTGCTTTGGAATATGTTCACTTTTTTGCAACAGCTTTGTGGGACCAGAAAACCTCTCCAGTTTGAGTCCCCCTGGTGCAGCAGTGAAAACCTGATGTGGTGGAGTAGGGACAGCAGATCTCCAGTGCACCAGTAGCAGCCAGAGCCATTGCAGCAGCTGAGACTCATCAACACTGCTTGCCTCTGCAAGCATTTGCTTAGAGGTGGAGTGTATTCTGCTTGGGACTTGTAGGGGTCTTGGAGCTGAACTTTGCTATGCTGCTAAGGAGATTTGAGCCATCCCTGATTTGTTTTCTCAAGGCATGTTCTTTTCCTGACGTATCTAAGAAGGCGTTTTCACTGGCTAGCATTTGAATTCTGTGTTACCTGCACTGAGACATTGAATTCTGACACTCAAGTGGACACACCGTGGTTGGTGTGATTTCAATACCAATCCACAAAGTTGACTGTTTTCAGAGTATTTCTTTCTCATCCAGGCTTTAAAGCTGAAGTCCTGGATCTTGTCTTCTGCCTTGCCCTTGTCTACCCTCTCATTGACTTGTTGTCCCCAGGCTATAGCAGAGTGTTCATTTCTTGCAGCAGAGAACATAACAGCTCCCAGCATCACGAGAGGGAAGATCCCAGGCTTTATTTGCATTAATTTATGCACTAAGGCTTCCTTTTTTTCTGAAATACTTTTAGCTAATAGATCCCTCACTAGCCAGAGCCAAGGTCTAATTACATGATAAAATTGTACAGATGTGTCCACAGAAGACTCATGCTGTTAATAGAGTGTTTTTCCACAGTGACTTGCCCCAGTTTGGAGAGAAAATTGTGGTGGTATTTTTTAATTTTTTTGTTTGTTTTTTTAAATTTTTGTTTGTTAATTTTTTTTAACTGCATCTCATGTAGGCATACAGTTAAAATAAAAAAGACATCAGCCTCACTGGTGAAGCTACTGTGGCCAAGCTGTTTGGACCTGAATTTCAAGAAACTCACGGGCTTTGCTCTTCAATACCTGACTGTGGGTGAAGAAGGGACAAAATTACCAAAGCGTTGAGGAAATTCCCCAAAACAAGTGTTACTCAAGTGAGGTGTTCAGATACCATTTGTAGTGTTGAAAGCCCTTCAAAGACCAAGTGCAATCCTACTTGGAGGAACAGGTAAAGATGAGGGAAACAGAGGCTCACCTCTAAGGCATTTGCATGGGAGGTTAACAGGGTTCATGTCTTCACGGATTGCCCTATTCTTGTGAAAGATTTTCTTGAGAAATGTCCATAAATTTTCAAGAAAGGGAAGAAATCCATATTCCAGATGCATAAAATTTCTGAAAAACTGGACATTCTGGTGGAAATCTAGATATGAGATATTTTTTGGCATGTAGCCTAGGAACTGTGAACTGCTGCAGTTACTGCAGGTGGTGGTACAGTGGAAAGTCATGTTCTGGGATCAAGGAGGATGTTCAGAGGGCATTAATGGCATGTGGGTAGCTGCCATAAAACACTACTGGCAGTGAAGAAGGCTTTTACCCGTAGTACAAATCCAATGCATCCACTAAAGTAATAGTTGAGATTTCCCCTAGTTGTCCAAGAGTCTCCTCCTTAGGAACAGGGATGACAAAAATGTGCTTAGTGCTCCTGCTCCCTGGAAGCAACAGGAGATAAGGAGACCAAGTCCCAAGGGTGTGGGACCTGGTGTCTGCGAGGCCTGGCCTGGTGATAACACAGCCATTACTCCTTGACACGGAGCTGAGCAGGTCTTCAGTGACCTGTCCTGGCTGTCACTGGCACTGGGCTCTGGGAGGGTGGGCAGTTGGAGAGCAGCGTTTTCCATCAGCAGCTTCCCTCTGCTCGCTCCACGGCCAGGCAGCCCTAATGGGGAGCCCTGTGGGGGGCTTCCAGCAGCTCTGAAGAGAGGGGTGAAACGTGGGGTAGCCCCAAATGAACAGAGGATTAAGTACGTGGTTTAAGAAGATTAAGGAACAAAGCCTTCTGCCAAGGAATGCTTCCGTGGTTGCGAAACCTGGAGCGTTGCATGCAAGCAGCTCTTACAGGCAAGGAAAGCACAGTGTCCCTGCAAGCAGTGTATAGCTGCATTTTCCTCCCCTGGAGGAAATAAGAAGTCACAGAGTTTTATCTGAGCGCAAAAGAAAAGGGACCATAGCATAGAAAATAGCTGAGAGAGGGAGATTTTTCATCAAGGCACTCACTTTCTTTCCCCTGAAATAAGAAAGCAAGCAAGAATCCCAGAGAGACGCTGAAGGGCCAGGTGTGTTTGCTCAGGCAGGGTGACACAGCAGCAGGGACACCCAGACCTGCTGTTTGGGTGCAGACACCCAGGGACACCCAGACACCCAGGGACACCCAGACCTGCTGTTTGGGTGCAGCCCACGCAGACCTGAAGTAGTGAAGAGAACCACTGAGAAAGGGCTTTGACCTGCAGGCAATGCCATAGAAAAAATAAGAGGAAGTTGTCTGCTTTCTCCTCTCCCTCTGCTGTTCCTGAGGTCCTTCCTCAAGGTGGCGGGGACCATCCTGCAAGCACTCTGGTATTCCCTCAGCCCTTGTGCTCAACATGAGGGTCTCTCCCCTGTCTAGTATGTTATGAGGGATGAACACTGGGGGAAGAGATGGACACATCCCTGCCAGGGTTTCAAGGACATGCCAAAAACAGCATGACTGGCAAGTGCATTTAGGCAGACTCTTTAGAGCAGTGAGATAATGAAGCATAGCCCAGCATGGTCATGATGAGTCTTCCAAGAGAAGCTCTCGTGGCTGTCTGAAAACAATTTAACCCTTTTTTAAGACATGCATATAAATTTACAAACATGTATAAAGATGAGCTGTCATTCCATGCACCTATTCTCTCTGTGAGAAGTTCTCAGGACAGGTGATTTTCAGATTATACCACCACATAAATTTCAAGACTATTCAGAGACTGTCAGCTCCCATGAGTGTCGGGCTTACCTCTGCTCTGAGATGACGCTGGAGAGGAAGGGATCAGGAACCTTATGCCCATTGGCTCAGCTAGGGGGAGAGTGATACAAACCAGCATGGCATCAGTACAAGTTATAGTGGGTAGGGATGAGGCTAAGTGGCTTCTGAAAAAAAAATAAAATTATATGTATTTAAATCATTTGAGTCTTTCAGGAGCAGTAGAAGATTCCAAAGAAATTGTGGAGGGGAGGAATAACAGCTGTCCTGACCAGGTTCCTTTCCAATGATTTTCAGTGGGTTGTAGCTTTGCCACATTGGAAAGACTTGTGGTGAAACTTCTTGTGTGTGTACTTGTCTGTTTGACTTTGGGTTCAGGCCTTTCTTAGAAGGAGACTTTTGCAGTGTGGTAAAACGTAAAAATTTCAGCAACAGGTGTTTTTGGAACAATGTGAAGTCTGACAATATATCCATCATATGAATTCCCTCTCCACATTACTTTGTCATCTCTAATTGGCATGAATATTAAACGCAATAACAAAAAATATCATTTTTCACCTGTGCAGATGGGCCTTGGCAGCAATTGCATTAATTAGACTGGTTATTGCATCCCTGCTAGGTAAACTTCAGCCCTGAACAGAGGAGGAGTATTGCTGCAACAATAGTTGCACATCTTCCCCTGTCTTGGTGCTGGACAGAAAGGAGACACACAGCCTCCCCAGTTCCTTATATCTACCTGTGCTGTACACAGACACTATAGCTTCAGAACTTCCCAAATAAAATACAGAGGGGCCAGAAGTCAGACAGGGGGAGTGTGGAAAAAAAGTAGGCATACATGGTCTGAAACAGGACGTAGGGGCCAGGGTGAGGGAAAACCATTGCCTTTTCTAGGGTTCAGGACTGCCTCAAGTCCAACATCTCTTCCACAGCAATTTTTCTCCCTTCCCAACAGTTGCCTGCAAGCAAGCACCCCAGGTGAGGAGATGGGAGAGCTACATTAAGTCATTTGAAGAGAAGTGTCCTCTTACCAGTAAGCACTTTGATCTCACTGTCTCAGCCAGTATTGCCTTCTCCAGGTGGGCTTCCATGAATTCACAAGGCTGGGGGAAGAGGTGGGAGATGGTCCTGTGATCCACAGTGCACTGCAAGCGAGTCATACCCTCTCCTGGACTTACACAGTTTCTCCCTTGCCTTCTGCTCATGGCTGCTCTGGCCTCTGCTTGATTTGTCCGTGTTTATACCCTGATGCCAGGACAGAAACCTCCGCCTCCTCTGTCTGTCTCTCCTTCTACCTCTTTCCACCACACTGTTTCTTTTCTAAACACTCTTTCTACCTCCTCATGACTTTCCTGCTCCCTGCAACTCTCAACATCACCCATGACAGCGTGAGCTAGTGGGATGTGGCACATACACCCCATTTAGTGCTACAATTTTAATCATGCAGGGATAATTGTTCCTCTTTTCCTTTCTAAGGTTTTGGGCAAGGGTCAAAGCAGAAAATGGTGTGAAGGGGTCTGGATCTTGGTACCAGGATCAGGTGCAGGGAGTCAGGGTCTAGGTATGGTCAATCTGGGATGACAGGTCACCAAGACAGGGCCTGTGGACCTAAACCTGTGTCTGGATGGTGAATGCTGTCTTGGGCATCTCTGTCATGACTGCCTTGGTGATTCAAGGTGGATTATTTCACTTATTCATAAATGAATTCTTAATCATTGGTTGTTGTCTAAGTTGTTTGCAATGAGGCACAATGGTCTCAACTTCAGAATGGTGTTTTCTACAAGAAGCTGTATTTTTGCCTTGAATTATTATATCCTATGTAATACTCAAAACTTTGAAATATAGTCAAGGAAATATGGCACTCAGAGTGAATGGGAGGTTCTGTCTTTAGTCTGTGCACCTTGGTGCCTGGACTATTGCATGGAGAAATGTCACTGCCTTGTTTCACAAGGAAAACTAAAGTTTGTGGAGTCCTTGGATACCTCAGTGAAGAACACTATGGAAAATCACCAAGTAAACTGGACCTTTCTAGATCAGGGTTTTAGCAGAGTGTAAATAATAAATGGATCATGCCCCAAACAGCTACCATTGTTTGTAATTGGTGACCAATTCTTGCTCTTGACGGCTGTGACAGAGGTGAGGTGAGGGATGTAGGTCTGGATCAGTGTGTTTGCAGGAGTTGAAGTCAAGCATACAGCAGGTTCAAAACCACAGCAGAAATACCTATTCATAACTCAGCAGGACTAGCCTTCATGTTTCCACTCCAAACTAGTCCCAGGTACAGGATATCTTGGATTAACCTGTGCCTAACCAGTGTTTCCCCCACATACATCTGTTCCTGACAGATGCCCCAGAGCAACCCATCAGCCAAGCTGCTGAAGCTGTGGCAGGACCAGGGCTGCCTCCCAAGT
>WAAG01046057.1:36863-64379 GCA_013390105.1 Tichodroma muraria
GGGATGAACATGATTGAACAGGATGAAAAGATGATTTTAGGGGGAGGTTCATGAGAAGATATCTGCTCCTCTCTATTGTTGTCATGTTGTCTCTCAGCAGCTATGAAGGGAGCCCACTGCAATTATTTCAGATGGAGACATCTGCACTGTAGATGTCTGTGTTCATTCATAATCTCACCTCCTCTTTCTAAATAATGCAACCCTTTGCTTATTCATATTTTTATAGAATAGAATAGAATCTTTATTGCCCTTTCATGGTTTTTTTTGGCACTAGGTGTGATTTCTGGGTTTGCTGAGGTACCATTTCCATGAGATAGTGTGTCTTTTGCAGGATGTAGTTAGCTGTGGAGTGTCTTATCAACATCCCAAGCTGCAGGTGAGGAAGGTTTGGCAGAGCCAGGCTGGGTGATTTACAATGGATTTATACCCAGTCGTAATGGTCAGGTTTGGCATTAGAGCTGCTGAGGAACATGGCTACTGAGAACTGATGGGTGGCAACCAGTGCCTTGGTAACAGTGTGGGAGGAGTGTAAAAGGGCCTAGAGCTCGTAGAAGCGCACAGTCATTCAGTCAAAACCACCACCGTACATTTATTGACTTCTCTTTTAGGGAATGCTGTTTACTTCCCCTCCTGTTTGGTGATCCTGGGCACTTGCTGACTTCAACCCTTCCTACAGCTCACTCAAAGGAGTCCAGCATCTCAAATGATCTCCTTCCTTTGGGCAGCAGAAGGCTTACATGAATATGAGAAACTGAGAATACGAGAAAGACAACACAACACTGCCAAACAAAATTTGTATTGCTAAGTGTGTGGTATTTTTAGGTGTAAAAATCAGAAATTAATGAATTTTTAAGAACAGCTAATACATAATTTTTTCATTAACATCATAAAAGAAGCAAATTTCGTATGGTATATGTTTTTGTATATAATAGACAATTTTTTTCCACGTTCCATATAGAAACAAAATATGTCATAACATCACAATAATAATTTTATAAAATCAGTATACTGATTAATATTCTATGAATATGTTTATGAAAAAAATTGAAGTTTTTATAAAACCTGAAAAGCAGTGGCAAAATTGTTATGCTCCCCTGCCTGCAAAAAGAATTGTCGTCAACTGGATGAATAATGAAAGGATGAAATACCCTGTATCATCATCATTTTACTGTAGTCATGTTTCATTAATCAAATTCATCAGTTTTCCAATTTTCTTTAAAACTGTTCTGAAATTTTCAAGGATATTAAAATATAGGAGAGGGAGCAAGAAAGCAGGGTGGGTGTGTCAGTAAGAGATCTGGATCTCACCATTGTAGACTTTTCTTGATTTTGGTAGTCTGTGTAAGCTGATCTTTGGAAACTTGTTGAGACATCCAAGAAAAGTTGGTGCCGTTGTGTGGTAGCAAAATCAGTGTCTGTTCTGCACATATTAAGTGCTACCTAAGCCATGTACTGTGAAATCAAGTCCAAGGCATCTCATGTTTGGCAGCCCAGGTTACCAGCTGTTCGGGTTATAAATGGGAAAATGATACTTCCCATGTCCTGGACTAGTAGCGCTCTAACAGTTCTCTTCTTGGGCTTGAGTTTTCTCCCGGACCTGTGAAGTGTGCACGGGAGTCATTTCTCATGGCCAAATTCCTGAAGGCGGCCTTACCTCCTGCCTCATCCCACTCCCTTGCTCACTGTGGGCTCACTGTGCCCTAGGATCCTCCTCTGGGGATGGGAAAAGGCAGGAATCTTATTATTTGAGCAGAGTCTGAGGGGGGAGATGGGTTCTGCCAGGCTATGGACCTGCATCACTGCTGCTAGAGGTGAAGTGATCAAGGATGATGGTTTTGGGCCAGCAAAGGAGAAATGAATGGGAGAATCCTGCTTCTTTTGTAGCCTTAACCAGGTCTCAGACATTTCTCATTGACTCCTTCTGCTCCTTTCCACCCATTTGCTGCCAAGGGCAGGTCTGAGTGTCCTTGGCTACCACTGTGTGACCCTGCCTGAACAAACACACCTGGTTTGCCAGATGTGATTGCACAGTCCTCGTGGGAGAAAACACATCTCCTCTGGATTTTGACATCGCTTTGGAGAAGTAAAACAAAAGTTCTGCTTTAAAAAGGAAAACAGGTTGTGCTTTCATCACGTGCTGTGCTCTTTTATTGCCTTTCACGAAAAGGATCATCCAACTTCCCATCATCTTAATTTGTATATATTGCCACCTGTACAGACCACTGACAAGTGTAAGGGAATGCAGAGTCAAGAGTGGGAAAAGCAACATCACCTTTTAGTGGGACAGGAACAGATGGAGCAGAACAGGAATTGGAAGAGAAACCTAGAAGAGGGAATTTCTTTGTTTTCTGTTAGTTCAAAGTTTAGCACCTCATCTTACTTTAACATCCTGAGGATCGAGATACTTCTTCAAAATGTATTCTCTCTTCTTTGCCTATTGAACTGAGATGAAACTTCTGCCAGATGCCGCAAGACCAGCCGAGGGTCCTCCGAAGCACTGGTTAACTCTCTTTTAAGAGAATTTCAACACCAGGGTTTCAAATTCACCCCTCTCTGCGTCATGATGTCCTCAAAGACTGTGCCCTCAGGCTCAGTATCCCTTTCTAGAAACCTTGCCTTTCTACTTTTCCCCAGTGGCACTTAGCCCTGAGAATCACTGTGGGCATCCCAGCATATCTGACCTCGGTTAAATTTGCTGCAAAAGCAAAGCATACAATTTTTTACTGAGACAAAAAAGGCTGTTGGAAAGAAGGATATTAAACCTATAAATCACCTAATTTGTTGAGATTCCCAGAAATCCTGTTCAACAGAAGGTATTCGGGGATACAGGGCTTGAGTTTACTTACTCTTTGTTCCAGACTAGGTCCCTTATGTTTCTTCATCTAGTTTTACCTTCCTTGCCAAATAGCAATAGGTAAAATGATTATGGAAGTTACTCTCAGAAGGCAAACATTCCCGTGGCTAAATATCTGCATAGCCAGAAGCAGAAATTGATATTAAGCTTCTATCATGAGCACAGCAAAGAGCACATAGGTGTTCCCATAGCCCCTCAGGGATGGTGGATACACCATGGACACTGTATCTGCTGCGTGTCACCTGCTGAACTCCCAGAGGATCTCCTCATAGGCACTGTGAGCAGGTCAGCAAGTGCTGTGTCACTCCCTGGATGGAAACTATTGTTCCAGTGGTGTTTGTCAGCAGGCCGGTAAGGAAAGGCAAGCAGCCTTGGAAGGGTATAAATTTCCCAGTCCATACACCAGCTCTCCTTCAGCAGATGCAGAGCACGAGAGATGAAGTTCCTCACGCCAGCTGCACTCATCCTGCTCCTCCTCTGCCCCCCAGGCACAGGGGTGCGTGAATACACCTCTGTCCTCACTGTGCCCAACGGAGGCCACTGGGGCAAGTGGGGCAGCCGGCAGTTTTGCCATCATGGCTATGCCAATGGATTTGCGCTGAAGGTAAAATTCTCTCCATTCCCTACCATCTCCTGTCCCTAAGGATTTTCTGCAGATTTTTCCTCTTCTTGAGTATGATACTCTGGACATAAAACAAAGAGTCTTCTGGTGAATGTAGCCACTGTAGCTACACCAGAAAATTCTGCATGTGGCTGATGTTACTGGAGAAGTCACGTGGGTGCAAAAATCTGGATTCGGGGAGAGAGGCATCCACCACCAGTGTCTCTCCTGAGACTCTGAGACTCTGCCTTACCTGTTGGGTCAGAAGTAGTTAGAAAACACAAATGACATGTTACAAAGGTTAGGTGATTTCCCAGTGACAACCATCTTTTCCAATGTGCTTCCCAAGATATTTTCTCTTTCTCATTATAGAAAGGAGGTGGGACTGTTTACGACAGGTAAAGGACTTTTCCTGGGTCCTTGACTCCTTGCCTTTACCTCTGTCCCTGTGTGACTTCCATTGCAGGTGGAGCCTGACCAGTTTGGAAGAGATGACACTGCTCTGAATGGCATACGCCTGCATTGTCAGGATGACTCAATAACCATTGAGTCCTTGGTGGGGGAGTAAGTGGCACTGTGGTTTCTCTCCTGTTTGTCATGCACCAGCTCACAAAACACCCATGGGTGTCATATGCAGGGGTCTCTTCTCACTGACTTGCTGTGTTCGTAGTGCTGTAGTAGAGTGAATTAAAACAAGTGCTTAGGGGTTGTTTTTCATTAATTTTGAGGGCTATTAAACACGGTTACCTCACTTTACCACTTTTTGTTTGTCTCACCTCACCACTTTTTGTTTGTCCTCAGATTTTCTGCACAGCACTGTGAACACCTGAAGTATGGTCCCAGGGTTAGAGTCTTTCTTCAAAGGGTTTCTAAACATACATTTAGAAACTGCCTGGTCCAAGCCCTGGCCATGTTGCAGGGAACAGTACTGCACCTCTGGCTGCTCTCCCAGCTGCCTGGTGTGTACCTGTCACACCAGGGATGTCAGGGATGCCTCCTAAAACATGTGCTCAGGCTGCCCTCAGAGTTTCCACCAGAACTGTAACTATCCAGTCTCAGACTTTCTGGTGCTTTCCTGATGAGAAAAGTACATCTTTGGAAGGCAAGGAAAAAACAAAAGGAGAAAGTAAGGGGCCCCAGACTGCAGCAGCATGCTGTGTCAAGGAAGTGTTAAGCTTCAGAGTAGCATGACAAAGGGAAGGAGAATTTCCCAGCAGCTCACAGAGCCTGGACATTTTTCCATTTGCTTTTTTCAGGTGGGGTTCCTGGACCAGCTTCCAGGTTTGTCCTGGAGGCTACCTGATCTCCTTTTCACTGAGAACAGAGAAATCCCAAAGAGCAGGTGATGACACAGCAGCCAACAACATCCAGTTCAGATGCTCTGATGAAGCTGTGCTGGTAGGTGATGGACTGTCATGGGGCAGCTTTGGCCCGTGGACCAACAGCTGCAAGATATGCGGTCTCCAGACCAAGGTAGAGCCCCCACAGGGACTTCAGGACGACACAGCACTCAACAATGTGAAGTTCTTCTGCTGCAAATGAGCACTTGCTCCACCTTCATCACTGCCTACACATCCCATATCCCACAGCAAGTGAAGTAGCAGTAAAGCTTTGCTCTAGCTTTATCCTGGGACATGCCCGTGATGTTCTGACTGCTTGCATCTTGCTGTTTTGACCAATGCCTTAGATGATGATGTCTTTTACAGCTACTTCTACGTTAGCATAGCCAAATCATTGCATCATGTACTGCTGGCATGTTGCTGTGAAAATGCTCAATCTCTAGCAATTGCTCAGAGCTGACAGATTTCTCAACTTTCTTTTTCTCTGACTGGCAAGTTTCTTTGAGATTTGGTCTGCCCATTTTTCCCTTATTTGAAGTAATACTTGGTCTGTCGATATGACAAACAGGGAAGAATGAGTATTTGAGTCTTTGAAGTTTCTGACCAAAGCCAAAATGAGTAATGAGAGACAAACAGGGTGAAACAGAAGTTTGGGTGGGTTCATGAGAAGTGTCAAAGTTTTGCTGCCATTGCCCACTCCTAGCTTGAATTGCCTCAAGATTTGTATATGCTTTTTGCAAGCAATGTGTTAGCTCCTGCCTGAGCTCCTGCCTTAAGAAACATGTCTTGAAAGTGTATTTACACTGTGCATTCATCCATGTGGCACTGAAACACCTGGATGGGCTGTAGCTCCCCAGGCTTCCCTTGCTGCTGCTTTGCAGTTTGCTCTGCTGGCTCACCTGGCTGCTAGTGCAAAACATTTTCATGGGACTTGGATTTTGTTTGTCGCCTCTGGGCTTCACGCTTTAAATAGAATGGGGGAGAATCTAAACTAAAAATAAACTCTATGTCATTCATCCATTTTTTATACTCCAATTTGCTGGGTAAGCTGGAAGTTATTACCTTGTCCTGATGTGCTGGATGTAAAGAATGAACTCTCAGTTCCTGGGAAAAATAATGTTTGGAGATCATTATCATGCTCCATTGAGCCACCAAGCCTCTCTGGAAAGAGTTTTAGAAGACCCGCTGCCTCTCTGAGCACCTTTTAGGAATTGTAGCTGTTGCTATTCCCTCAAAGCAATGAATTATGCATCTTTATGTGCTTGAAAAAAAGGGTAGGAACATGATGTTGGCACTCTCCAGGTGACTGCTGGGGTTGGGCTATGGGGATGCTCTGTCCAGGACCACAGCCACGTGGAGCTGCACAGAGCTGATGGTGGGGGTTCCTTCTGTCAGTTCACATCCTCTCCTTAACACATACACGGTTGCCATTACCACTCTGGCTCTTCAGGCATACAAATTTTTCTTACTGTTACTTACCTCAAAAAGTACTCGACTGTATTTTCTTCCATTGAAGCACTTCAGCAAAGCTTCTGTACTGCAGGAAGAATTTCAGAAAATTTCCTGCATTTGAATGATTTTATTTAAAAAAAAATTAACATTAAATTTTCCAGTCAGACCTTCTGCTGCCAATTTTCATAGTTCTGATTTGTTTAATCTCAGGATTTGACTTATTTCTTAACATTTGGTATTTCTAGATGATCCTTTAACTGCTTTTTGTCCTCCTCTTGATTGCAGACATTTTAAGTGTGCAAATGCTTTATTAAAGAAATGCTTATTTTGTAAAACCAGCTAGTCATCACTTGAAGTACTGATTATTAGCTTCAAGGAACCA
Organism: Tichodroma muraria; assembly: GCA_013390105.1. Classification (NCBI taxonomy): domain Eukaryota; kingdom Metazoa; phylum Chordata; class Aves; order Passeriformes; family Sittidae; genus Tichodroma; species Tichodroma muraria. The sequence goes on from WAAG01046057.1 coordinate 43,493, forward strand.
TTTTGTAGCTTTCTTCTCAATTTGGGAGTTTCTGAAAAAAATCCTTATTTATCTATCATATATTCAGCTCTCTATAAACATATAAATCCCTCAGGTTTAGCAATTACCCAAAAAAAACGCAAAGCAAACCCCCCCTCCCCCCAAAAAAAACCAACAAAAACAGACAACTGCAAAATTACAACCTTTTTTTTAATAAGGTGAACAAAACTAAACTAGAACTAAATTCTGATGCTATCACAGTTAACTGGAGTTAGCAGTGTCCACATTGAATCTTAACTTCCAAAATCACTGTTTTCAAGCCCCAGAAGAGGACATATTTTAATTTGCATCTAGTTGCTTGGCTTTCATTTTCCTGTGAAACAGGAATAATTTCAGCTTTCAAACTGACATCCAGTATAATTAGTGAGGCAACATTTGAGGACATAAAAGTAAAAATAGCAGCACTGATCTAAGCAAAACAGGCTTAATTTGATGAAAGTGAGCAGGGATCATGGTGACAGGATTATCTGCATCATCTTCCAAAGCCTGGGGAATCCCCTTGCTGAGGCAGATGCACTTCACAGAAGTCTTAGAGGGCCAACTACTGGTCACCTTCCACCAGAGCACGTCGGACAAGCAAAAAACATCAAGTATTAAGACTATAACACTGTGTGATCAGTGTCAGCAGCAAATCTTGCAACAGGACATTTCAAGTTCTTTTGTTTTAGCATGTAAGTTGTGCTTTTTTGAAAGACATACTGAGTGAACCTAAGCTGTGTGTGCAGCCAATTATGTGGGGGAAAAAAGGTCAGGTAGTTCATCATCTCCATACAGAGAAGGTTTCTAAGAGAGTTCATTTTTGGAATGACCAATGCCACTGAGCTGCAGTGCTTGAAGGAAGGAACAGCATATCTTTTGAGTGACTTGTTCAAGAGGCAGTACCTGTTTTCTTGTATATGTGTATGCACATGTAAATGTAGATGATGGAAAACTTGAGCTTCATATTGTACACTCCTTCTCCAGAGGGTAATTCAGGCTGGAAGACTCTGAACATCTGCTTTTTCTTTGCAAATGAATGATTCAGTTAAATTTCGAGGTTTCACTGTGGGAAGAATTATTCATAGTGCCAGCAAAACTGACCTTCTATGCTTTCCTGTTGTGCCAGGTGTAACACAGCTTCCTAATAGAGTTTGAATAGGCACTCCAAATGAGACTTGTTCCAAGAAATGTTTGGAAAACAGAATACCATCTCCTCCTCACATACTTTCTCATGGACTTATCAGCAACTTAAAAATCGAATGGCTATTTTTTTATCATCTGAATATTGATGGATCATCTGAGTCTCCTCTGATGATCCACTTGCAAAACATGGGTCATATACAAACTAGAAAGTAGGTTTCAGGCATTACTTCACTCAGAGTGGAGGGATCACTCGTATAACAGAAGTGAAGGTATAAAACCATCATCTAAGCGTGCTGGAGCTGGTGTGGCTGAAAATGTGCATAGCTGGAATCTGTGAATAGATACATCTGCATGACTTAAAAAAGTGACTGTGTGTCTCTGGCACATCTATGAGTCAGGAATATGTTGCCAAAGAACTAACATGCAGTTCCTGTGGAGTGTTGGTGGGACTAGTGGCAACACCAAGGACCAAGCAAGAATTATCCCTGAATCTACTGATAACGTGGCAGTTTTGGATCTGGAGCATGAGTAGGCTTGGGGAAGGCAAGAACGAGTTTTCCATTGATCCATGCATACATGGCACAGCTCCCAGGCAGACTGGCAGAAGCAGCAGGCCTGCAGCTTTCCCGAAGTGATTTTTAAAAGCCAATTCTATTGAATAAGACTGAATCAGACCAAGACCAGACCTGCTGTTAGCGGTGCTCCAGTGAACCAAGCTTTGAGTCTGCCTCTGAGAAAGATGACTGTAGAAATGCTAGTCTTTATGGCCATATTGTTCCGGTTGCACAAGGAAAATAGATATTCCATCCATCAAAAGTGCTCTGAAGCTTAGGTTGGTAGTTTTTGTGAGATGCAGAGGAAACATCTGAAGATGCTTTGGCTACATATCATTGATAATACCATACATGCTGAGTGCACCATGCAGCTCATCCTCAACCTGTCATAGTTAGCAAGTTTTCCAACCCCATAAAATCAACCCTAATTAACCAGTGTGATTGCCAATGAAGAAACAACTAAAAACATCTGGTTTTGAATTTTGTGAATATCATTATTTGGAAATGTTGTTACAGAATGTGAGGAGCAGAGAACATTAACTTCATGAAAAGAAAAACACCAGAACTCTGGATAGGTGATTCATGAAGGATTGAATTCTGGCTTCCATTCTCCCCCACAACACTGAGCCTGTGGGCATGCCTTTGTCCTGCAGGACTGAGTGTGGTATTGTGCTTGAACATGTACATTTTTTCTGAGGAGCTGCTGCGTGGTTTGTACCTGTCTGGTTTGTCTTCATCTCTGCAGAAAGGGAGCCTACTCAAGGCTCTCCAGGCTCCAGCAAGTAATGTTAGAAGCTGTTAGAGGCAGGAAGAAGGAGTAACTGTCTCAGTGAAAGCTGGAGGAAACAAAATGAGCTGTCTGGCAATGCATAAACACGATTAGCAGCAAGGCAGCAACACCAGATATATAGAAAACATATTGCTCTTGGACAGATAAGGTAGAATCTTTCCTAGAGACTTTTGCATTTGGTGCATGTTTCTTGAGCTTTCCACGTTCTACTGGAGCAAAACTTGGTAGACATCAGTCACCTCATAACCCCTTACAAGACAGATGGACTCTCTACTGGTTGCTAAGACTAGGTGGCTTTGGCAACAGGCCACCTAGCTGGGTGACATTCGGCTCCACTAGCAGCTGGGCATCTCCAACAGAGAGGCTTTTTTGAAATCTCCAACAGAGATTTCTTTTGGTGCATTTCTTAATGAACATAAACCAGCAAAATTGTCACCAATGACCTCTTCAGTGCTGTGTGGACAAGGGAAAAAGCGACAGTGTCACATCCCCTTTGTGTTTCTGCTGTTCTCTTCCTCAGGGGAAGCATTCTGCAGCTGTCCATGAATGACTTAGAAGTCCATGCACAAAACTGTGACATGGATAACTTGCTTCATTAAAATCCAGAAAGGACCACTCTTACCCTAAAGGAGTCTCTTCATGCATTCAAAAGTAATTTAACTGATTTCTACTTTTTTGCAAGTAGTAGAAGCAGATTAAAAAATTAATTCCCCAATCTGATGTTGTGTCTAGAATGCCCTTCAATCCTTGCACCAGCAATTTTTTTTATATCAGTGAACTTTTTCTAGTGAGATAACCAGAAGTAATTTAGAAAGCAACTTTCTGTCTCTTTTTGCCACTTATCAAATAAGACCACCTTTAGTAATTCTAGTTTATTGCTATAGAATCCACAACATGGCTAGAAGTGCTGTCAATTGAAGAGATGAAATAGATTCTAGAAGTTGATTTGAACATGTTCTTTTCTGTGGAGAAAAGACAAAAGTAAGTTCTGTGTCCTGCTAGCTACAGTGTTTGTACTTCACTGTGACAGCAACTTCTGTGTGCTTGCTGGGAAGAGCAGTGTCAAGGGGACAAAGTTTTCTAATTTTAAAGGAGACTTTCATCTCAGGAAAAGTAGTACTTAAATGAAGAAAATATCACTTCTATGACTAGGTTTTTTTCAAACAAATATCTGGGAACACATCAGTGTTTTATGGAGAAAACGTAACTGAGTTTCTCCTCTGGGTCATGCTGGAGGTAGTGAAGTTGCACATCTCTGAAGTAGGGGATAAGTAAGAAAGACATAAATTTAGGAATCATTACTGTATAAACAACCTGATGAAAAATTTCCTTTCAAGTCCAGCCAAATGACTGCAACTTTCCATGTGAAGATTATAACACCCATGCTACCGTGCTAAGTAGTTATCCAGCAGTACCTGCTGAGTCTCACTCCTATTAGAGGTGTAAGAAATCCACTGGTGTCCTCACGGACTTTAAAACCCAGCTGGAAGTTTATCAATGAGTTATCTCAGAGGTGGCTCGCCTTGAATGAGATACAGTGTCACACTCTTGCTTGTTAAGCAGGCTTTTATATAAGTGTTATGGTTTCCATAGAAACATAACTAAATCTTTCCTCCAGCATAATCCCCAAAAGCTTTCACAGACCTGGAAGATTCACACAGTGAATAGTCAAATCATTTTTTTTGTGCTGACAAAAAGAATGCCACGGTTGTCACCCAGTCAAGTTTCTCACATGGGGCAAAATAAAGTTTAAATCCCACGCAGCAGAAAATTGCCTTGCAGCATTCAGACGTTTTCTGCAATACCATTTCCCTGCAGGTTCAGTTTTAAAAAGCTCTAGAGAAACCTTACAGAACTGTGTGAGCTCTATGTGGGAAAGACCTTAATTGTGTTCCCAAAGCATGTCGGCGAGTGCAAAACCCACGAGGACAGAAACAATAATTATGCTGACGATCTCTTCCCCAGGCCTGTACTGCTTTCAGTTGTGCATTTTCAAGTGTTCTTCCTGATGAGTTTTAAATGTTGCCCTTAATAGCTGGGACTACCAGCATGTAACATGAGAATTCTAGGCAGAAGGATTTCCCCCTAACAGTCTGTTTCCTCTTGTGCAGTTTCACCCCACTTCCCTTAGCAGTTTAGGACCCCATTCACATTCCTAGGTCATGGCTGAAGACTTCCTTTAGCTTGGAGAAAAGGAAGTTCAGGAGGGACCTTACTAGTCTCTGAAAGGAGGTTGTAGCAGAGTAAGGATCAGCCATTTCTCCCAGGCAGCCAGGGACAGGACAAGAGGAAATGTCCTCAAGTTGTGCCAGGGGATGTTTGGGTTGAACATCAGGAAGAATTTTTTCCAAAGGATGGTCAGGCACTGGAAGAGGCAGCCCAGGGAGGTGGTGGAGTCATCAACCTTGAAGTGTTCAGGAAATGACTGGACATGGCACTTAGTGACGTGGTTATTTGGATGATGGTGTTTGGTCAAAGGTTGGACTTAATGATCTTGGAGGCCTTTTCCAACCTTAATGATTCTGTGAATTCACTAGGAGGGTGACTTCTTATAGATCTGTGTTTAACCCTGCCTACTCTTTTAGTGTCTTCAAGAATGTGAGCAGAGCAAGTTGAAATAAAATCCAGACAAAACTATAATGATTAATCTAATTAACACTGTATAAAATTATTTCTTTTTTTTTAAGTTTAAATATACAATACTGCTGCAATTCATTTAAGCAACTGAACGTAAGTTTAACGCAGGTGCATGAATAGTTTTGGCACTTTCAACACTTAAAATTAAACAGAAGCATGCATTGGGCTGAATTTGCTTGCTAGAATTACTTATTATAAATGACAGATATATGAACTGCAGTGCCCTCAGGTGGAACTACCCTGAGTGAATATGGACACCTGTAATTTATAGTCCATCAGTGACAATGTCCTTGTCTTCTGCTCCTGTTATGGAAATAGGTCTGATGTTTGGCAATAACCTAACCCTGTTTGTTCTCTGTTTAAAGGGTAAAATGCAGTTCTTTCAGCTTGGAGTTAGGTTATAAATTCCAGGCAGAGAAAGAAAAATCTACCAAGGAGCTGATTCAGGGCTGCTGGCTGTGGGTGATCAATGGGTACTAATGGCAACTGATGGCTTGGTCACAGCCCCCCAGACACTGGGGGTTCTGTGCATGCAGTCCCTTCTGCAAAGCAGATGGCCTTGTCCACAGCCAGGAGCCAGGTGGGTACCAAGAGCTGGACACAAAACTCCCAGGCTCTGCACAATCTCCACTTCATGTGGCAGCATGGGACAGTTGTCAGCTTTCATTACATCCCTGTGAGTGAACTCAGTGCCTTCCCAGCTGGGCAAAAGCAGGACTGGCTGGTAAAGACCTGAGGAATGGCAGCTGCTCTGGGGACTGTCTGCTTCCATGGGGCAAAATCCCTCCCCGGACTGGCTGTCCTGCACGCTTTCCTTGGGGCAAAGCAGACAGGGAGGGAGAAGGGCTGTCCCTTTCGTGCTCCTGGCATGGGGAGAGAAGGAGGGGGTGAGCAGCTCTTGTTAGAGCTGTCCTCCTTCATCCTGGGAGTGACACCCAGCTCACAAGGACTCTGCATAAGGGGAGAGAGTGGGGCTTAAAGGGGACACAAACACTGTCTTGAAGCTAAAACAGATTGAGAAACAGCTGTGAGATGAGCTATTGTTTCATGTCCCCATACTTACCTCCAAGAATAAGAGTTACTTCCTGAAATGTTGGGGTTTTTTTAAAAGCAATTAATTTAAACTGTAGTTCAAGATAGCTGAATGTCAGAAAGTCCCAGGCAGGTTGGCAGTAGATACATACTTCCTCTGGCAAGGCCAGCTGGTTGGGAACTCTAGGGATGATCTACACATCTCTGCCAGGGTTATGTTCCAGTCAAACTGTTGAACCTCCAAGTGAAGGGAACGATGGAGGAGCTGAACCCACTACACAGCATCAGGTAGGGTGAAGGGCAACTGTCCCTTGAGGCAAGACCCCAAGCCCTGTGTTGCATGGAAGGAGGGATGGCAAAGAGCAATCCCTGAACAAGTAGAGGATGGGGACTCCTGTGGTGGGACCAACTGGGTTCTTGTGAGCTATTGAAGCAGAAGAAAGGCTCCTTCACCCCCTGTGCAGGACCTCAGTAGGTGAGACCAGGGGTTGTATTGGGGTAGGAGTCTAAGCTGGTCGAGCCTGATCTGTACTCTGGAGCAGTGTGAGCCCCTGAAGTGGAGTTTGTCGCTTCCAGAGAACTTCCTGCTGCTCTGGTTCTGCTCCTTTGCACTGGGCTTTCCTAAGAAGAAGCGAATCTAGGGGCATGATCCTGGGCTGCGGGCATCAGAGGGTAGCTGCGGGTAGCACTGTTAGATGTGTTATGTGTGTTCCCACTGTGAGAAACCATCCTGGTCTCAAATAGCCTAGAGTCAATCAATACAGGAAAAACATGGATAGGCAATGGTGGGTAATGAGGCAATGTCTTTGATGATGTCCAGAAAATCAGTGGAAGAAATTACGGCATAAAAGCTGCAGGAAAACCAGGAGTGAATAGGCAATTATAGCTTAAACTCTTCTTCCCAAGGAGACCTGTGGTCTTTTTGCATACATATTTATAGTATGCAGTCTGCATTATAATTGTCCTTTGAGGGACTAAGCTTCATGAGATGAATAAAGAGCAGTAATACAATGACGTAATTTAATTAGAGTATATTTCATATAACAACATGACAGGTGCCCTGTTTCCATTCGCCCTGGAAGCTGTGTCCTTGATTTCAGCACTGATAGCAATGCTGCATGAGCAGCATCAAACTGGTGGTGATATGGAGAGCCAGGCTCTCTGCTGTGCTGGGATGGGTGCACCAGCCAGGAATGGCACTGCCTGACAGCATCACCTCTGGATGCAGGCAAATGCAGGCCACACCCATGAACTTTGATTGCTTTGTGATATGTCTTATGAAAAGTGGGTCTCTGAGACACGTTCTTATGAACTTTCTCCCAGTTTCTGCTAGAGACCATTAAATAAGAGCAGCTACTGTCATGTAGGATATGTACCCCAATTAAACAAGGAACAGAGAGCTCAGCAGAAAGAATGTGTTTCTGTAGCATTACTGCAAGTGCATGCTACCTCCTGGGATTGTGAGAGGAAGGAAAAAACATCACAAAACTCCAAAAGCAGAAGTTAAATCCTTACTAAAGACCAGATACATGCAAATGCCAATGTCTCTCTTTCAAGTTTTAGAGCTACCTAGGAAGATAAAGCTGTTAATCAGGTAGGCTTCAAGTCAGATATCATCTTTTGGCTGATCCAGATGGCCAAAGCTGGATGATACTTAATTTCAACTGAGGTGAGGTGATGCCACCAGCTCTCCCAAGACATAGGATTGCAGAGACATTCCAGATCTGGTGAAGAGTCCTAGTCAGATTTTTCAGATGTAAAAAGAGTAGAGCAACAAGGGAAAATCTTGATCCACTTTAGAAGTGAAGCTCTCTGTCCCTATGACAAAACAGACCAGACATTGCCCACAGCTCTTTTCAGTTTCCTTATAGTTCCTAGACATGCTGGGGCACAACTAAAGTATCAAGAACTTCCAGAGTGCTATGGATGTATACTTTCCTTCTTTGTAGCAGCATTAACCACAAAGAAATCCAATTTCTTCTTAGATTAAAGGACAAAGGTCCCTAGGAATCAAACATTTCTGGAAAGAATTGTTTAGAGCTACAGCAGCTTAGATGACTATTTGCTGTGATGTTGCAGTCTGAAGTGAATATTGCTTTTATGAACAACTTTTGATTTGTCACCAAGTGCCTCTTGGCTGAATGCCTGTAAGCCAAGGACCAACTTTGTGTTAGAGCTTGGTTTTGGGATGCTTTAAAGCCTGGATACTTTTTCTGGACCTCTACTGAGGAGGTTCCATGAGCTCTTTCTGTCAATCGCCATGAGGGTACCAAGTGTTTTCCTAGAGCATTTTTCTCTTGTGGACCCCAAGAATCACCCCCACGTGACCTTCAAAAGAAGTACCGGTTGGTGTATTCCCAGACCTCTTAGGCACTCGCAGAGAAGGAGTCATTTACCCATCACTGGAGTTTGAGGCATGCCATCCATGTGCTCTTTCACCCTGGCCCCTCTTTACTCTGTCTCAGAGCCCTGAATCACGCAGGTGACGTCTGTGTGCCAACACAGGCAGCAGTCCAGCCATTAGTCACCGCATGGAGCACTGAGGCCCTAAGATTCACCTGAACTCACCAAGGTACAGCAAAAGCAACAGGTCTCCAAAGGCAGAAGTCTCCTTCTGCATGCTGTTGCAGGGGAGGAGTAGAATGGGTTGTTGGGAAGGGCAAGAAAAATCCTGAAAACCTGCCTTACCTGCAGGAGCATCTCTGTGATGGTTTGGCTCTGCCAGGTTGTTGCCTTTACCCCCATGAAGTGGCATTTTGAGGAGAGAAGCATTGGATCCCTGATGGCAACCCCTTGTGAACTGCTTCATTTGTCAGCAGCGACTCTGACTACAGAGCGCAGTTGTGACCTGTGAGCTGCCTTGTCAATGTGCAAATGCTGCCTGTCTAAATGGACAAAAGAAGAGCAGCAAACTTCCCAGCCCAGAGTGAGATTCCTTTCTGTTGTGCTTCCAGCTGGGGCTGGGGGGATCATGAAAGAAGATGTGCAAACATTTTTTTTGTTCTCAAAAAAACAACATTTTTTGAGAACATGTTTTCAAAATCCCTGACCTGTCTTGAAGTGGTTTGCTTTGTTTTAGCTGATAGTGTGAGTCAGGTGCTATCACTGACAATATACAAGGTGCATGACCCCTGCAAGCAGTGATCCTGCCGGGCTCACCAGGTGGACGATACCTAGGGAAGTGCTGCAGCAGTTTCCCCTGAATATGTTATATTATACTATACACTAGTACACTATATGTATGTTCAGCAGGTGATTGCGATCACGGGTGACGTGCTGCAGATTGCTATCGCCATCTATCAATACAGAGCTCTTCTGCAGAAGGATGCTGATATGAAATGCCTTCACATGAAGGCCTGTAAGATGGGGGCGGAGGAAAAAGGTTGAAGGAATGCAAATTGTATTGAAATGCATGATTTGGATGTGATGGGGCCTGATATGCACAAGGCAAGGATTTTATAGACTACACTCTATGCCCTGCTCTGCAAAATGCACTGTCACTTACCTGTCATTAGGTGCTCTTTCCGTGCTTCACTTCTCACCTCTTTCTCCCTTAAATGAGGATCCATCTTCTCTTCTGGCCATTCCAGCCAGAAATGACAGCAAGGGAGATCTGCATTAACACTCGGTATCTTGCTCTCCACTGAGTGTACAACCATGTCCCAGCCCCTCTTCTGCTCCTCCAGACAGCCCTGTCTGCTGAACCACACTGGTGCTCTGAGATCTGGAGAGGTGACTCCTCTCCTGCCCTCCTGTTGTAGGGCTGCTGCTCTTCACCTTTGCTCTTCGCACTTTCTGTGATCCACTCTGCTCAGACTTCCCTGCAGATCGAGGCCAGCAGGAAAATCCCTGCCATAGATCAGGTATCAAGGCATGGCCCCCATATCAGAGATGTAGATGTGGAGCAACCAAAACATGTGGTAATACTCTGTCTGTGATTCACAGCACTGCTCCTCAGTTGCTGGTGTTTTACCAGACATTATCCCATCCAGGGATTGTAATAGCACGTAGGAATATGTGTCCTTTAACAGCTCTAACTTTAATTTATCTTAGTAAACAATTGCGCTCGACTTGTTTTAAGTTAAATATTTGGCTCAAAGAATTTAACTGCACAAATGCAGCAAAATCCTACAAGAAAGCTGGAAAGGAACTTTTTACAAGGGCATGTAGTGAGAGGACAATGAACAATGGATTTAAAGTGAAAGAAGGTAGGTTTAGATTAGATGTTCCGAAGAAATTCTTCACTATAGGGTGGTGGTCATCTGAGCCAGGATCTTCTGCTGTCCTTTTAGTCTCTGAAGGCGCTTTTGGGGAGGGGCATGCTGCAGCCTAAAGCATGGGCTTTATAAATGGTGTAGAAAGGCTCCTGAAAACACAGAAAGCACCAAAAAAAGAGGATGTAATATGTAGAGGAAATGCTGAAATGTGGGAGCCTCAAAGGTTTTGGGATGTTCAGACTGCTGGAAATAAAACTGAAGCATTGTTTGATTGTGACCTGGAAAACCTTGATAGGAAGAAAATATCAGTTAGTAAATGACTTGTTAAGCTCAGGGCAGAGGAAGGTATGATGAGTTACAGTAGCTGGATGCTCAAGATGGAAATTTTGATTAGGAAAAAATACAGAGCTGATATGAACTTGACATGAATAGCTATTAGAGTAGGCAGACAGGGAAAGAGCAAGGTCTCCACCTCTGGAGGACTCCCAGCATCACCAGGATACTTCTCTAGAAGACTGGCTGAAGACAAATTTCCAGGCTTGAGGAGGAGAACAAGAATATCCTGTAGTAGCTGCAACATCTCTGGTGAGGTGAGGGAGCCCGCTGTTCCCAAAAGGACTTAAACTCTCTGGATCAGTGAGCAAAAGGAGGGGATCTCATTTCATCCTGCTGCAGTCATCAATTGTTGTGTCCGAAGTCCCCAATTTAGACACATGAATCAAGCAGAGGCACATGCAAAAAGGCTGGTCAGGTGTACTGCCTGTCGCTGCACTGAGTTCGACACCTGTGGGAGCTACAGAAATGCAAAATCTACTTATTAAATTAAATTAGTACCACTAAAGTGTCAATAAATAGATGGGTCAGTTTTCCAGAAGGATGATTTGCTGCCAGAGATGCCATTTTCCTTTAAAATTAACCATTATGAACCAAGCAAGCCTTTTACAACAAATACCAAGGAGTGATTTGAGTGAAAGATGCAGAAAATAGGGCAGCCTAATCAGAGGCAGGCTGAAATCAATCTCCTGCTGTCCCTGACTGAGAGACTCTCTGTGCTGAGATCTCTGCTGCATAAAGACAAGGCATGTCCTTGCCTGTGCACTGCAAAGAAGGTCATCAGGGATTTACAGGAATGACATAGGAGAATCTGAAACCTTACATTTGCATTCTCAGATTCACCCCAGCATTAGCCTGTACCCTAGCAGAATGAACTAATTTCAGCTTTATGCCACAGGTTCCTCTGCAATACCAAATCCAGGTAAGGGATTAAATTAACTGTGCAAAACCACAAATCTATGCATTCAGACATTGATTTGGTGCTTGCCCTGATTTTCACATTAACAAGATAAATGCAATAATTTTACTATAAGAAAGAAATAGTAAAATTTGCAGGACCATAATGAACAAACCCTTTTGAAATGGTCTGACTTTCTCTCAGGAAAAGCTATTTTTGTCGGTTTTTTTAGAAAAATAATAAAAGTAGCTTTGCTGGCCAGCCAGTTCAGAAAATAAACTGCCAATGTTATGCTGAACTGGTCTATTAGTATGGATAGCAAGAGGCACTCTGCTCTTCGTTTACATTTTGAAGGAATGGTTTCACATGCTAATGCCCTCTTTCCATCAGTGTCCTACAAATGTAATCATAACAGCATCTTGCAGTCTTGCCTGTATGCTTGCAATTGTGCAAGAATCTCAGCAGAAATCCATGCTAAGTCCTCAGCCTTGCCTCCTGAGAGGTGGGCAGCTTTTTGAAAAAGAGCCCAAAGCACCTCTGAGCACAGCAACCCATGGAAGATGCATTATTTGTGTTCAATAATATTATTATTGATAGGGTTCATGTCAATTTGAAAGAGCATTTTAAATAGGCAGAACAGTTCTTTCCAGAATTACAGCCACACCAGCTTAATTTACAAACTCCTGTAAATCTGTTGACACATGGTAATAGTGGCATTTAATCTTTGTTCTAATATCAGATTCATACTGGTTTGGTACACTCAGTGCCTTTCATCACCAATTTAATCCCAAGTGCCCTTCATTTTTCAAAGATGGGTAAAGAAAAAATTCCTCTAAGATGTGAGTGTCTGGAAATGTACCATGGTGCAGGTTTATATTCACCTGGGAGAGTAAAATAGTTGTGTCAAAANGAAGGGAAGGGAAGGGAAGGGAAGGGAAGGGAAGGGAGATGAATTGACAACTGCTCAGAAACTGACTGGTCACAAAATGCTGAGTCTCAACCATACAAAAACACAGACTCCTTGTCCCCTGTGATTCAGAACAGTTAGACATTCTTAGACACCCTTGAAAATCTGGGCCTGAAATTCTGATTTGAGAAACAAAATACTGAAAATGTACTCTCTTTTGCATCACAATTTGCCCATGGAAGAACCAACAGGTCCACTTTTGAGAGCAGCAGAGTGCAGAGCTCTTGGTAGTAAGTGAGAGCCATAAGACTTCTTACGTTCTTGATGCTGCAGTTATTCAATGCATTCTTCAAACTATCAGTTTTCCCAAAAAGGGATCAAATTACAATCTCTAAAATCCAATCCCCAAATACACTTATTTTTTAAAATCTAACAACCATCACCACATAGCATTGCTTTCCCTCTTGCAAACAACAATCCTTTCGTCAAGAGGAGTAATAAGGTAAAGTCTACATGGCCTTTCTGGCCCATGAAGAAATTTTCTTAATCCAGAGCACTCACAGAGCTCTACTGGAGCTGTGGGTGATGCTGGGTTTTGGACTGCTGAGCCTCATGTTCAGGTGAGTTTGGCTCCCCAGGATGCACAGAGAGCCTTAGTAGGAAGGATCAGTAGGAAGTCAGGAGCAGGGGCGGGTGATTGGATGTGCAGCACAGTCCTGGGGTGCTTCTTGCCCCCTGGACCCACTACAGGCAAACCTGGCCCTGGTGCAGTGCTGAGGGGAGCCTGGGTGCAGCCATATATTTGCATGGGTCTGGCACCCACTGTCAGCTGCAGAAGTCAGAGGTCTCCACCCTTGGATTGAACAGGGTTAGTGAAACCTTGTTGAGAGTAGTAGGAACAATAAATGAAATACATGGTCTGAAATATTTTGAATATAATTAAATTGCACTTGGAGTTTTCCCCCACATCAATCAGGCCAGCTATTAAATATTTTTTATGTGAACCTTAGGAAGATTGGATGCTATAAACCACAAAACCCAGATATTATAATTTCCCCCATGGCCAGTATGAACATCGTATTAATCGTGCAGCACCCACTGCAAGCTATTTCTACCGTACTGCTTTTGTCCTGTCCCCTAAACTATTACCATCCATCTACTACATAAATTTCCTGTAATGGATTGTAAGAAGTCCTCTGTGCAGCACGCTGACTGAGTGATCAGAAGAATTGGACTTTTTCCTCCCTTTTCTACATTTTCATGCATTATCTTTACTGACTCATATGCTTCAGTTTTTTTCCAGGTGTGCTTTAGAGAAAACAAAAATAACCTACCCCCAGCATAGGCTCAGCCTCTTAGGAGAAACTGCAAGTTTTTGTTATTACTTCAAACAAGATTTTCTGTTGCGGAAGATCCAGTTAGAGCCATTACTGTTCCCTGTATCCTCTGGGCAGGAAGTCTCTTCTCAGACTATTAATCGCTTGCTATTTTTTTCCTATGGAAAAACAATAAACAAAAATCCAAAGGATCCTCATTGGTAATACTGTTCATAATACATATTATGTTGCCAGAGGAAATATATAGTTTGATATATGAAAATTTTTCTATGAATCTATACGTAAACATATAGATTTTCATTCCTGTCAGCACAGCCTTTTGCAGGTCTGCATTAAACAATGAATTTCAATGCCAGTGCTGTAAAAGCGTCACTCAGCAGCTCTGTTGCTTCTGGGTCTGATGGTAATAGATTGTCTAAGAAATCTGGACACGTTCATTTTGCCAAGGGATCGTGTGTTGCTGGAGGTAATGCACATCAGATGAGATGTCACACTCTCAGAAGAAGTGCAGAGGCGTTAAGACAAGCCAAATTCTCGGCTGTTTATATTCTTCTTTACCAATCAGGCTATCAGGATGCAGACTGAATTTATAAATACTGGAATAGGATTTGTTGCATGACAGAAGCTCTTGGAGAGAGACATATAGGTTAGGCTTTTTGCCTTATTATGTCTCAAAAAAAAAGTGATAATCTGTGTTCACAGTTTAAATTAAATAAATATGTTTGGTTGTGGGGAGATAGAGAGGTTTCAGAGAAAGAGTGCTTCAGACAGCACATGCTGAGGGTAGTTGGGGGGAAGCAGAGAACAGCAGCCGGCTGTGCTTTGTGCTGCACGGGTTTCTGAATGCTTTGGAGCAGCCCTGAGAAATTTTGCAAGTGTTTTAGAAACAGCTGTCTCCAATGAACACTAGTTCTTGGCTCCCATTTGAAAGCCAGTTTTGGGTCACTGGTAACTTCCCTGAAGGAGGAGTGAGGAGAAAAAAACCTCTGTTGGGGATTAAATGAGAGCCAGAGACACGGCTGTAGTTTCACTGTGGCTGTGGAGGCACTAGTGGAGCAGGGAGGGAGGCTTGTGGTGGGATATTGTATTGGGTTTAGCTGGAGACAGCAAGAGTAGCAGCAAGAAGACAGTCTAACAGCATCTCCTTAGCTTTTTGCCTTTCAATCTTTTTGCCTATCATGATTTGACTAATCCTTTAAATGTATTTTGCGTTCATTTCTCAAATAACCAGCAGACATATGGTGCTAATGAGAACTAGAGAGGGTTTGTTTTTTTAATGAGCAAGAGCAGCTGGTAAGCAGAACATAAAATTAAAAATGGAGGGAAAAAAATAAGCTCAAGGGGATAGGTAAGGTTATTAATCACAGCAGAATTCCTCAGCTCCCTCCTCTGATAAGCATAAGGTGGAGTGGGACACCAGTGACCTTGAGACAAGTATGTGACAGCCTTTTGCACTAGGTGAAAAATAAGTGACTGTCTGATACATTCAGCTATGTCACAGCTCTCCATGGCAGCAGAGATGCTCTGCCCTGTCCCCATGCAGGCAGCCTGGATGGTGGCAGCCCCTCCAGCTGCCCCAGACTGTCACAGCATGATCCTACCTTTGGGTGGGAAGACTGACACACCTTGCGGGTGCTGTCTGTAGAGGGACAGGTGAGCACAGAGCAGCAGTGTTGCATCTGAAAGGGAAATAATTGGAAAGTGGAAAAAATTGCTCCAGTACATCCAGGGGCAAATTTGCCATTTCTGAGTGGTGCTGCATTGCTGTGAGGATTTGTGGCAGATGCTCACAGCTTTCTTTAAATGAAATCCACTTCATTTTCTGCTATTTAAACATGTCATCCTAAGCAATACAGAACAATAAGGGAGCTTTCCCAGGATGCACCTCTGTCTGACTGAGAGACTCAAAGTAACACAAAGAGCCATCCTGCCCAGCAGCCCAAGGTTTCTGCCGCACTACACTGATGTGTTTTAAAATCAAGCGTATTTCACTTAATGACTTGAGGCAGACAGAGCTCACAGCTTCAGTGCTCACTTACACTCACCAGGAAACACACACTTTTGAAGATTGCTGAATCAGTCTGCCCTTTGCACTCAACAGAACTTCTCTGGATTGTCTTGAAGCCTGCTCCTGCCAGATGCCTCCTGCTCACATGGTTACTGCTGGCCTGCAGTCAGAGTACCTCCTACCCCATGCTAGCCAACACCTGAATCACAGGCATTATCCATCCTGTGATGCAGGCCCTGAGCACCTGCAACTGCGCTGGTTCCATGGCTGAGGTTGTCCCTGTCTATCAGACCCTGTGCCTTTTCCAGAGAAATGTGTTTTTCATAGATACGTCTGACTCTTAAAGTCAAATTGTCCCCTGGGCTTTGCACATGCCTGGCCATGAAAGATAGAAATTATCTGGTCTAGTTCTAGATGTCTATATGTGAGCCAGTCTATTCCTGCAGTACAAGGACAGAGAAAGAAGGTGGGATTTGTCTCCCTTAATACAGACGCAGCAGCTTGGACAGGTTAGTAGCTTTAGAGACCTTTCCCTACTGTGTCAAAGACAAAGGATAGTCCTATCCCTCTCTATGCTTACTGGAGTACACTTTGATCCCTGGAACTGTGGGACAGAAATACCATTGTATTTGGTCCCAATTCCTTGCTCCTCTCAGCAGGCTAAGGACATTTATGGACACCAGTGTTGCTTTCAGTGTTGGTCCTTTTGGTGCTGACAATGGTGGGGAGGGACAGGCATGGCCCTCTAGCTAACCTTTATCTGAAAGAATCCAGTGTGGATCCCCTGAGACACACTTTATTATACACAGAAAAAGTGTGTGGCTGCAGTGTGTATTTTTGATCTGCAGCACTGGTGTGGATGTACCTTAGGAGATTTAACAGACTGCAGTACGAATGTTACCCATTGCTCGCTGCTGTTGGTCTCATAATTATTTTGTTGAGGTATGATGATGATGATGATGATTTACAAAAAACAAAAGCAGTCTCTTTTCTGAAAAGAATCTTTGGCAAATTATTTATCCCTTAAATTTTGTCCAGAACATGCCTTTAATTTCTGGAGTCAAATGCATGCTGCAGTAACGTGACCACTCTGAGCAGGAGTCTGTGCCGTGCCTTTTCCTCCTTGAGCAGTGTAGTCACCTTTTACTCCTCTGAGGTGTACTTCTTTTTCTTATAATTGAACAAAATGTAAGGTAGCAGACCAGCCATTGTAATAAAGGATTATGACTATGACTACTTTATGTAATAAAGGATTAAGCCATGTAATAAAGGATTTTTTACAAGGCAAAATCATAAGAATCTGGCTATATGAGAGAAAGTTCTTGTTTGAACATGTAATTTGAACAAGTAGCAAAGAAAGTCCTCACAGCTAAATGACACTAAGTGGCTTTTTCTGTTTAATAAATATAAAAAATATCTAGATCAGTTGGATGAATAATGGAAGCACTCAAACCCTTTAGGGACACTTTTGCTGTCTTGCAGGATTGGATTCCTTTTGCGTCTGGGATGAGAAGAATTGAAAATGCAACAGTGGGAGATGATTGCTGCTGCTAGCAGCAGTGAAGAATGAGTGCAGATGTATTAGGCTTTGCTCCCTACATGGTAACAACTTTTCTAGGAACAAAGAGATGCTGTGTGGCATGGGATTTGATGGAAAAGATGGGTGTGAAACTTCAGGGACATAGCTGAACATGCTGTGTTCAGAGACAGGGGAAATCATTCCAAATCCATTTGCTTCTTAGCTCAACCTGTAAAGCCTTTGGTGGACATAAGCATCAGGCATGCTGTGGCAGCCCAGCTCTGTGCCTAGGAAAAGCTCTCCTGCTGCATGCTCAGTCCCAGCAATCTCCTCAGGAGAAGACTCCATGTGGCTCACTCTCACCAGGACTGACAAGTGCTATTTGAGCTGTTTGTGCTGTGAGATTCCCACAAGCCCATTGAGGGGGATGCACATTTTCAAGATCTGGCTAAGGCAGTGCTCTCTTATTCACTCCCCTATGGTAGTTAGAGTGATATTTTTTGCTACATGCTGTGCTGAGAGGGAAGGGTCCTGTGGTGTGCCTGAATATTGCACATGGTAAAGCAACACAGTGCTCCCTCCTGCCTCTCCCAGACCCCCCTCAATCTCTCAGAGGGAGAAAAAGGCTCACGTAAGAGGGGTGTTTATGCTGATGTTATTCAAATGAGCAACAAACAAATAAAATGGTATTTAGGCATTGCCTTTGCTTCTCAATACATTCCTTCAGGCAAAATTACCCGCAGTGGTACTTAAACCTCCTTGGGGGGTCTGTAGATCTTGACAGTGTTTTCTTTCATGCCTGCTACAGTTTGAGGGGGAAAAATATTCTTTATTGTACTAGCACAGCCCACAAACTTGCTGAGGCCCAGATGTGAAACTCTTGTCTTAGAAAGAGTAAGGAGGAAAAAGAAATCTGAAAGCAGGGAAAAATGTCAAGGGAGACATTTGCAATTATACAAAGTTCTTCCTTCTGATTTAAATATTTCTGTAACTTATTATGAAATTCAGTGTTTTTTAAGTAAGAATAGAAACTCTTTGTATGGAACAGTTGCTGGATAACATGTTTGTGCAGAACAGAAATGTTTCAGGGTGAAAAAAATCAATACTCAGAGGGGACTGAATGGCTCAAACTATGGGTAAGCATATGGAACTGTAATGAAGAGCTTTGCACTTTGAAATTCACACTGGTCAGTAGAAATGGAAACTAATTTCGAGCTAGCACCTTTTCTGAGGCCATTTGTTAGAACCTGTCAAGTTGATATGACCTCTCTTTCCAATCTCAAAAGGGCAAATGCTTCTATTTCCTATTTACAGGGTGTTTATCACCAGGGCAAAAAGCAGTCTTAGCCATCATACTGGAAAAAAAAACACCTTAGCCACAGAAACAGGTACAGTTCCTGCAAGGCAGGGCAATAGCTTGTTGTAGGAAATTTGCACAGCAATGGATCACACACTGAAGAACAGTTTTGACTGTAGTCAAACTTCCATGAGCTTGTACAAGTAAATGGCTTGGTTGATTTTGTGTGAGAGTCAAATCAGTAAATGAGAGGTGTCACAAAGCATAGTGAGGAGAGGGGTTGCCTTTTTGACTTTTGAATCCACTTTGGTGTGAAGGATGCAGGAGAGGCATTGAGCCTCACCACCTAAGCCAAGAACAGAGCACTCATCAGGGGCAGGTGACCGACTTGATTGATTACAGGATAGAAAGGCAGGAGAATATTGTTGGCAAAAGACATTTTAAGGAAATTAAATTATTCCAGGAGAGCTTTGCTATTACTGATTTAGAATCTAAGGGCTGCTGAGCACGGACTTACCTCAGTCATGTTTATTTCTCCAGCATAGTGGACTGGTTGAACTCTCCAAAGAAAAACCTCACTACTAAAATCCAGAATGGATAAGATGACAACTGTAATCTATCAGCCACAATAATTTCAGCATGTGTTGAAACCAGGAAATTTTAGCTAACTGTATCTGGGAACTATCTGAATTGGCGAGGAGGTCTATCTTCCCCTGTGGAGAAAAGCTCCTTTCTATCTGGCTGCAGCATGATTAATATACCCCCCAAATAATATCTCCCTCTAAGAAGATCAGTTGGAAAGTGTTGGCTTGGAGCAAGTCTATAGACCTGCAGGTCAGCTGTGCTCTTACTCGTGCAAGTCAGAAGTGGCAGAGCAGGCAGAATTACAGCTGTGACTCACCTGGTAACATTGTGGAAGAAAGCCTGCTGTGAGAGGGCTTGGTGGCTATCAGCCCGTGTGAACTGCAGGACCACTGGGAGTGGGAAGTATGAAATATCCTTCTCTGAGCTCACAGAATCACAGAATCATGGAGCATGCTGAGCTGGACAGGACCCACCAGTATCCCCCAAGTCCAACTTCTGTCTCTGCACAGGACTACCCATCTCACACCCTGTTCCTCAGAGCGCTGTCCAAATGTTCCTTGAGTTCTGTCAGGCTGGTGCTGTGACCACTTTTCTGGGGAGCCTGTTCCAGTGCCCAACCACCCTTTGGGTGGAGAAACTTTTCCTGATGTCTAATCTACACATTCCCTGACACAGTTTTAGGCCATTCCCTCAGGTGCTGTCACCAGTCATGAAAGTGAAGAGGTCTGTACGTGCCCCTTCTCTTCCTCTCACAAGGAAGCTGCAGGCTGTGATGAAGTCTCTCCTCCAGGAGAAAGAGAGATGTCTTGTCTTCTCCAGGCTGAACAAAGTGACCTCAGCAGCTCCTCACAAGGCTTCCCCTCAAGGCCCTTCACCATCCTCATAGCCCTTCTTCAGGCACTCTCTCTAGTTTAATGTCTCTTGTATATTGTAGCACTCAGAACTGCATGTCCCATCTTGACATCAGTGACCTTGTTTTCAGTTGCTGTGAAGCACACATGTAACTCACATGCAATGCACACATGCAATGCACACATGCAATGCACACATGTAATGCAGAGCACAGAAACCTGTGAGACTGTGCAAGACTTCACTAGAGTGGCTTCCTTCTCCTGTGGAGACTCAAGCTGGTAGTTTCAGATCCAGCAAGAGATTTCTACATATTGGGTCACTTGGTTTCACTACAAATTGATGGGTATAAACATATCAACCTGTCGTGGTTTCATTGTGAACCAGACAGAAAAAAAACTATCAATTTGGGTTGCCAAAAGAAAAGGAATTTTGTAATCAAGAGCAAAGCAGGTTTAAACTTGAAAAGAACAGACTTTTATTAACTAATACAAAAAGGAAAGAAGGAGAAGAAAAAAAACAACTAACAAACTCTTAGAATTAGAATGAAACCTTTCAAACATTCTTCCTCTATTACCAAAATTCCTCTCACTCTCATTAACAACATACAAAAATTACATTTAGAAACTTTCAGTCAGTTTTTCAATTCTAGAATAGTCTTTCTTCAATTCTTCTAGAGATTGGAGCATCTTTTACTCGCTATGGAACTAAAAACTGAAACAAAACAAGACAAAACAAACTTTTCATGATAACAGCCGCCCGG
>WAAG01046065.1:0-22427 GCA_013390105.1 Tichodroma muraria
ATAATTTTTATCTCAAGTGCTATGAAGCTCATGCTTGCCCATTCAGGAGCATCATGAGTGCATGATGAACTCATGTTCATCATGTGAACTCATGTTCATTAGTGAACCATGCCCTGCTGAGTCAAAGCCATCAGTCAATATTCCCAGAGAAACAGCCACATCTGTGGAAGTGATTTTACTGCAGAGCAAAACATCTGATTTGAAATGTCTTTCTGCATGTCTCAATGCATATATTAAGCTTATAAGCTCTCGTTTAAATCAAGATGTGTAATCAACAACTGGCAGCAGAATCTGGGAAAATGTTTCTGCTCAGTCTAAGTGGAGAGGTATGAGCTGTCCAGCCTGTTCTGTCATTGGGGTTTAGAAACATACTGGCCATGAAGACATCACCACAGAGAAACTTAGTGCAAGGGTTTCATCTTGGACTAGTCCAACCTGTCTCTAAGATATTTGCCAATCTCCGGTTTATCCACAGGTTATAAGGCAAATATTGTCCTGACTTGTTCAGGTGCGCATCTGGTTTGTAGAACTGATTCAAACAGCAGTGGTAGTTTTGGGTTAGAGCAGTTTAATTCCTGGTCTTCATCAAAACTGATGTTCTGAAAATGTAGTGTGTTGGCTAAAACAGGGTAAGAAATAGGAAAGTGTTGTATGCTCTTCAGTCACCCAGTATGAGTTTGTGCATTTTTAATGAAACAGCATCTCGTGCCTTGACTGATCACGAATTCTAGAGCTGTGTTATTTGGAGTAAGATATACTGAATAGTCTTTGCATTTCAGAAGGAACACGTCTATCTTACAAGGGAAAGATGTCGTAGTGCTAATTAGTCCTGCAAGGAAGTATCAGTATCAGAAAGTATTTTGTTGGAAAGCAGGAAATGAGTAAGACTCTGGACAAGCACGTAACTACACACAGCTGATAAAAACTAAAATAGTGCCTAGAAAGAATAACTTTATCTTTCTAGTGCTCTGTTCATTTGGGGACTAAAGTAGGACAAGAAATCAAAGCTGATTCCTTTTTCAGTTCAGAAAACCCCAAAGCCACTTCTGCGTGCATAAATCCTGGAGAGTCCTCATTAGCTACAGGATTTCTTAAATTCTTCCCCAAATAAATGAATAGTTAAGTGGCACTCCAAGAAACCAACTCTGTTGGCCTGGCTGAAAGTAGAAAAGCTAGTTCTGTGGTAAGTTTGGTTCAGTTTGCAGTTTGCTGCAGCTCTTCTCCCTGGAGAAATAGGAGGGGTTAGAGAGGAATATGAATCTATCTGGCATCCTAGAAGGAATATTTATCATGCTGCTTATCCTAGGATTTAATATTATGTAAACAACTGTAAATGGAAGGAAACAAGTTGTTCTGTGAGCAGTGGAAGGGAAGAGGCTGCTTTCCTCTGGATCCACATCCTCTGCACTTGCTTCCCTGTGCCCCTGCCTTGCCAGCAGCCCAGTGCTCACCAACACATGGTTGGGAAATGCCATCGCCTTTGTACAGAAGTAAGGAGCAGACCCTGAGGGAGTTCTGTCACACAGCACACAATGGCTCTTGGACTTACCCAGCCTTGGTCTGACAGTGGGGCAGAAATAATGACAGGAATAACAGCAGGGAGAGATACTACACAGATAATGTTGTCACTACTCAGATAACGTCAGGGCTGGTACCCTTGAGGCAAGAGCTGTGCTGTGCAGTTCCAATTTTCTTTGCCATTTTCTGCCCCTGTGTGGTTTCTAAATCCTGTGGTAGTTTATGCCAATTGAGCTCTTTTTATCTGCCAGTGCCTTGCTTTAATCTGTTTCCAAGTCCTACCTCTAGTCACCTTTCAGACTTTGCAGGTCAATAGGAGTTTTAAATCCATGACCACACAACTTCAATGCTAATGAAGTTTGTTTTTGCAGAGGGTTTTCAGTCTGTCTGAAATTTTGGAGGCTGTTTGGTATAGTGAAAACAAAATCAGCTGGCTCTATGTGCAAATTCCCAGAACTGTTTGCAGGTATTCTATCTGCTTATTAACAGTAAAAATGTGTTAGAGTTTTTCAGATCAAGAAGTCTGATGTATGTTTTTCTAGGATTCTTATTTTCTATCTGATGCAGAATAATGTAGTATGAAGGCTTATCAATAAACTTTTCATCCAGTGGCTGGTATGTTTGCATTACTGAGGGGTTTAGATTGCAATAATTGGAATGAAAAGTTGCTTTGTTGCTGTTGTGATGTGATGTCATGGCAGAGCGTGCTGTCATAACTTAAAAAACACTGTGGCAGTTATTTGAATTCGTGTCCTGAAAACAACATCATCTCTTATGAGATGACTGAATAATCAAATGTGTGCTTGTTGTCCAATAAAGTCATCGCTGTTTCTACCCTATCTGGGTTTTTTAAGGCTGAGAAACATTTGAAATGTCACTGTAGTAACTCCTCGAAGGTCAAATGAGCTGAAGACCCACTTTGATGCTTGTTCTGTGCAGGCACTGCACCCTCTACTGAACTGCCAGCTGGCCCATATCCATTCATGGTTGACTCAGATGATGGGAGGAGAGTGCCAGTTGTACAAGCTTATGCTTATGGAAAATATCTTGGTTACTTAAATGTTACATTTGACAAGAAAGGAAATGTAGTTGAAGCAGTTGGAAACCCCATTCTGCTGGACAGCAGTATTCCTGAAGGTATGTGGACTAGGCATTTGAGTTTGCCTGCAGCACTCTGCTACTATTCAAGTCTTGTCATGTTAAATACTATGTCTGAATAAGAATTCAGCTTTCTTTCTTTCTGAGCTTGCTGTTCTCTTCTGTGTAGGGTTCAGCCTGTGTTACAGTTGAATATGCATGCATTCAGAGTGTGTTTTTATCTATTTAAAATCCCTGAAAGTCCTTTTGTAAGAATTCAGGTGATACAATACCTTACCGCTTTGTAGAACCTGTTTTAGCTAGTCTTGCAATTGTGATTTAACAGATTGAGGACTAATTTACAGTTTTGCCAGAGGCTGGTTTCTTCAGTACGGAGTTTAGAGCAATATAGGAAAGTGAAAATGTTCCAGGAAAAACTTAAAGTACCCTGCCAACTACTCTGCCAACGTGCAAATATAATATACAAACCTATGAGTTCTTCTGTGCAGTGCTAACTGTGTTCAACGTTTTAACTCTGAAATATTTAAAGAAGTGGGAGGAGGAGAGTCTCTCTGTCACTTTTTGTTTGTAACTCCATCTGAGCTCTGTTAAGTGTTTTTTTGTCAGCTTTGTAATTACCCAGGGCTGGTTTTCTAATCTCTTTCTTCTCCAGTGTTTGCTGTATGAAGTTCTGAGCTTTTATCGGAGTTTCTAGGTTCTACCTGAATGTTTTTAAAATAAATTTTTTAAAAATTATTTGTTCAT
Source organism: Tichodroma muraria (assembly GCA_013390105.1). Lineage (NCBI taxonomy): Eukaryota > Metazoa > Chordata > Aves > Passeriformes > Sittidae > Tichodroma > Tichodroma muraria. The sequence goes on from WAAG01046065.1 coordinate 3,361, forward strand.
AGATATTTACTGTGTTATTCTCAGTGACCTATTAATGTAGTGAGATGATGTAATGAAACTTTACATTCTCCCTCTGAATTCAGTAAAACTTAAAATTCAGATACTTTGGTGGTATAATTTTATAAATGTTCTTGCTGACAGATGTGAGCAAATTGATTAAAACTAGTAGCTGATATAAAATAGTTGTAACATCTGTCTGCATATACAAGTATCTTTGGGTTTTTTCTGAAATAATTAAATTTTCACCCGAGAGACAGATGTACATAGAGAATTAATTTAAATCAAATAGATTAATTATATTAAACTCTTTAATCTATAAAGAGTTTATTCCTTGACATTGATATTTGAGCTATTTTTCCTTTTAGCACAACATTAAAGGGAGGAAATTACAAACAGGAAAAAAAGTCATGTCAAAGACCAATCTCACTTGTATTTTAAAAATTCTCTCAACTACCAAGGTAGGTACTAGAAGCCCCACCAGTCAGAGGTTAGGAAAGGACTGGGCAAAAGTACAGAGGATGTAACCTTGCTGTGGCACAGGACTGGCTTATTCCTTTCATTGTCCCGTCCTGTCTTCTCCCCTTACAGGCTTTTTCTGAAGTGAATGTAGTTGCCATGTTGCTTGAGAAGCTTTTAAGAAAAGTGTAACCTTTTAGAATCACGAGCACCTTTTTGTTTTCCTAAGGTTTGTATTCACTGAAGTGTCTTTAATATGAGATATGTATGATGCTTATTTTACACTTTGATATTACTTTACAGACGAGCACATTAAGGAAGAAGTGGAAAAATGGAGAGAAAACCTGGGGAATTATTCTGAAGAGATTGGAAAAACTAGTGTTTACCTGAATGGTACAAGCCAAGCATGTCGTTTCCAAGAATGTAACATGGGAAATTTGCTTTGTGATGCTGTGGTAAGGTGTTTTCACCACTACAGGTGGCAATTACATCTAAGGGTTACTCCAGAGCCATCCAGATCCAAGCTTTGAGCACATAGTCTCTGCACCTGTTTTTCAACAGTGCAATGTCCAGTGTGTCCCTAGAAAGACCTGGCAGAAGTGAGGCTTATAAGGAATGTTGCTACAGACAGGAAGCAGCAGTTTACTCTTTGTGCATAGCCTCATAGAGAGGACAGCTTTCTCACAGCTGGCCTTGAGGCTGCACTTTGAAGGGACATGGCAGTCCGATCTAAGAGCCCAGCAAGGAGGAGAGCTCAGCTCTTTCGCCCCTCTCCTGCCACTGGCCCCTGCTCACAGCACTCACCCTCTGTTCTCTCATTACTTACTGGGCTTTGCTGTCACTTCAGTGCACTGGCACAGAAAACAAATCTCAGTCATTTTCTGTCAAGCTACTGACAAGAATTGTCCCCTTGAAGAGCATAAAAGGTGCCAGCTGAAGCAGGGAGGGGTGGGAAAGGTCATGCACCCAGCTGGGCACAGAACACCCCAGCCCAGAAGGAGCCACCAGCCCCTGCTGTGCTCTGACAGGCACTACTGGGCTTTAACAGTCACATAACTCCAGAAGAGTCTTTTTACAAGAAGTCACTTCCAGCTTTTAAACTTCCTGAGTTTGACTGTTTTACTGCCCTGCAGCAGCACCATTTCATTTAAACGTTTCAGGAAAAAACATTCACTAATGTGACTGCTTCCATAAAATTAACTTTCCCATAAAGGGAAAGTTAGGGACAATTAATAATCATGAGTTTTAACTTAGATATGTCACCGAAGCTATTTATCTAGTCCATGGTATTGCTCTTATTGTAGTTCTTAAAATAATTCTCTAGTTCATGGGCTAATTTTTAAATCAGATTAATGTTTGGGAATTATGCATACAGTTTTCCTAAAATTGCAGCATCTTGCTTTTTTTTTCTGCTAGACTTTTTAATACCTTTATTTGCAAAAATGTGAACAAGTGCTTCGGCACTTCTCAAGCTTAAAGAAAGTAACCCTGTAATCTTTCAGAAGTATGTAGATGTTGTTGCTATACGTTTTTTCATAGGGGGGGTCAAGTTCTATTTTAGTTCAATCAATGTCTCTAGAGAAGTTCACTTTGCCTTACCAGTTCTGTACTTGCTTTCCTGTCTGCTGACATGAGGTCAGAGGTATAAAGATAAAAAAATAGACCTGCCTGTTCCACAAGCTTTAATATTTAGAGTTGTCCTGAGGAATGGAGAGATTGAGAATTGCAGAAGACTGATTGAATGTTTGTGCTGGGTCAGAACAGATTTCAGTGATGCATCTCAATCAGTAGCCCTAAATCTCGGAATAAAAGGTTGACAAGCCTAGATGGCATTTGACTGTAAAGGGACTCAGATGTGAAAAGACCGTGGAATTGGTAACAGCACTGTGTGAGCTCCTCTTTTAAGCTGCCTCAGCTCAGGGCTGGGAAGTTGCAATCCTTTGGTTGGGAGTTACAAACCTAAGCATGGATCTGGCCTCAGGGCAGAACTTTGATGACTAAGTTGGAGGCACAAAGCATTTAGACAGCTGCAAGTCAGAGGTCACAAACACTGCACACAGGGGTGCAGCAGAGAAGTGACCCACCTGGAACATGATGACAAGATTATTCACCCCAAAGTCGTGTCTCCAAGAATGACAAAGTGGGGATGGTAGGGGACGAGCACACTCCTGGACAAGCCTGTGGAGTTGCTGTACTCAGATGTGCCTGTGTCTCTCACCAGCTTGCAGCTCAGGCATTCCCAAGGCAGAAGTGGTCTCTTGACATTTACTGGCCCAATTGGAACATGTGGGGAGGGCAGGAATCAACAACAAGGGAGAGAGAGGGAGAAGGGGAGGGAGACAGTGGGGATTAGACCCAGCAGAGCAGCTCCACCACCCTTTGCCTGCCTCCAGCCTTCCCAGCAGCTGCTGACAGGGTGTTCCACCACGGACCTGCACATCCTGCAGAGACCTTGGTTTTGTCAGTGTGTAGCCCAGTGCTCCCCACTGCCTGCATAACTGCTGGAGGTCAAGTGGTCCATGCTCTGGAACACTTGCTCCCCATCCACCATCACACACTCATGATTTTATAGCCTTCTCAAATATTTCCTTCCATTATCTCTTAACCAGGTCAGACAGTCCAAGTCTACATCATCGTCCTATTCTACATTCAGAAGTGTTCCGTGTCTTTGACCATCCTTGTCAACCCTCTCTGAATCTTTTAGGTTTTTTATCATTACTGAAAAGAGATGAAAAGACACGAGTTCCTACCCAGCCTCCACATGCCCTTCTTCATTTTATAGGCTTCTGTCATGTGCTTCCTGTATTTCTCTCTGTGAGACTGAAGAGTTATGACCATAGTCATTCCTGTATGGAAACCAGTCCATCTTTTCTGTTATCCTAGGTCATTTCAGCTTTCTCCCATTTCACTGAGTTATTTCTGAGGACTAATACTGGAGGCATCATCCTTATGCAACTGAGTAAATATCTGGTCTCCATTTTCTTTACTACTAAGGGTGTCACAAGCAAATATTATCCTGTCCTTGCATTTTTCAGAGCCTCACCACTGCACTGCTGGGACACATTGCTGTGCAGAGTAGACTTTGATCCAGTATGCCTGCTTCCTGTCCTTCCACTGTTCTGCATCTTTCTAGTTACCCAAGACCATTCCAAATATTAAAAACCAACCACAGAGAAGCTGAAAAACTTAATTCCCTGCAAAATGATTAATTTATACTTTCCCTAAGAGATTTTAATGAACAACAGTATTTAAGGTCCTCTTCACTTCTCAGTTCCCCAAATATGCTTAAGTAATTTGTCTTTATCACAGTCATTGAAAGAAGAAATCACTTTTCCTTTGTTCATCTGGCTTGCCTTGGCCATGCCATAGACATACAGAGTAGGGCAGAGCCCAAAATTTCATTACAGTAAAAGGCAAATATTTTTCACGTTAAGAATTTTAAAAAGCAAAATACTTGTTTGGGTTTTTTAATAACTAAGTATTTTACAATAGGGCTGAAGATAATGTTAAAAAAAAAATAAAAAATTGAACCTTTCTGTCTCTTTTCAGTCACAGATTTTATTTGGTGTAAATTTCCAGAGCCTATAATAAATGAAGATAAAATCTGTTTAAACATTTTCCTTTGGTAGCTTTTTGAGAATGTTGGGCGTCCGGATAAAAAGACATGGAACCACGTTTCAATGTGCATCCTGAATGGAGGTGGGATACGGTCACCCATTGATGAGCAGAGCACTAATGGTACGTAAAATTACCAGCTGAATGACAACTCCATCAGAAAGAAGGAATCAAGTTATGCCAGCCTGAACACTTTTAGGTATGGGCTTGTTTTGATGGGGTTTGCACAAATGTTTGCACAACATTTTTTCTCAAATGGTTGCCCATCATTTGAGCACAACTGCACTCAGGCTGACATTGACAGAAGTCTCTAGCATTGTTTGCACACAATGCTTTTTATAATTTCCCTCTCTCCTTGCTGCCTTGGAACAAAGAAAGGTCTCCTGCTGTAGAGGGTCATCTGGTATGGTCGCTGTGAGCCTTCTGTAGTCTGCTGTAGAGTAAGTAAATTCTGGGTTTTTCTGAATGCTAGGTTTTAGTTTTTATTTTCCTGATACCTCATAAATGCAACCTGAAAACAAACAGCTTTCTCAGTTCAGCTAAGTATTTCTGTAGGACTATGTAAATCTTAAATCAACTGGAAAAAGTGCCTGACGTAGCATGAATAGCTGTTTCTTCATCTTAGGTTGCTGGTTTGTCATGTCTTTTAGTAACTCTGTTCTAATACCAATACATGCAGTTACATCAAACTGATTTATTGGTCTTGATACCTGCTGGACAATAAAAGATGCAGGCTCTTTGGGACAATATACATGATTCTCACCCCTACTAGCCCTCATTTTCTTAAACTGTATTTGCCATGTTCCTTGTCAAAAACTTGATGTTAAACAATCCAAAAATAATTCTGTAAACAACAGCAAAAAGAAACAAAAAAAACCATCAAAACAACAAAATAAAACCCAAACCAAGAAGTGAACAAAGTCTCTTTCCCCCAGGTAGCATCACTGTGGAAGATCTGCTGTCTGTTTTGCCATTTGGAGGTCGTTTTGATATAGTGACGTTAAAAGGATCCACACTGAAGGAAGCTTTTGAGCACAGTGTGAAGAGATATGGAAAAGGAAGTGGAGAGCTGCTGCAGGTTGGAGGTATATTTTCTTCTTTTCTCAGTTTTCCAAAACAGCCATCCCTCCTGTTGGTCTAATTACATCTGGAAGCCTTTTTTTAAGAACGGAATGTCAAGCTGGGCACACATCCTGGCCCTGTGCCTCTCACATGCCAGCCAGCAGATGCTGTTTATCCCATGTATGTTTAATTGAGCCACTGCAGCACACAGGCCATCGCTGTTCCCCTCAGCAGAGACAGTGTTCCCAAACTTCCTGAACCCATAATGGCATCAGTTTAACACTGTAATTAACTAGAGGAAAATATAATTTAGTATACCGGTAACATGGAAATAGCTACAACAAACTCCAATTTTTAGCTCTTAACTGGCAGCCTACCTGAAACACCAAACTGCATAGCTGCACTGAATTTCACTTTATCAAAATAATTTTGTGCAGTTCTCTAATGATTGATGACAGTTTTAGAGTTCGTCCAACTGGGCTATGGAATTACTCCAGTAAATATTACAGATGAACAGTTAAGATTAAAAATCTACTCATATCTTTAATTGCAGCTGCCTATATGTTTATCCAGATATGTTATTAGGATACAGTCATGTTTATTCCTAGTCTCTCTGTGATTTAGTGCAGATTTTATTGTTTAGTTAGCAGAAGAGCTAAACTTAAAGGGCAGGGGTTGATGCATTCCCTCCCTCCAAACCTCTCATCCCACATGTCCTGACGATGTGATCCCTCACATGCCGCAAACACAACCCGCATCTCACACTTTCACCAGTAAGTTCCCATGTTCTTAGGTACCTCTAAGGTAAAACAGGAACAAGCTCTTCCTGCTGCCTCTTCACAGAAAAAGAAGAAAACTAGTAGCTCTGGAAAGGGTTCAGGATGGAAGATCCAGAGCAGGAAGAGCGCCAGGGTTGGAAGAGCCTCAGTGCTTTGAACGACCTTTAGTGGCTTCCTCAGCTGCAAATTCTTGGCAGTGCTGTTCTGGAGGCCTGGCTCTCCCCTGGCCTTGATCAAGGAAGGCTCAGAATGACAAATGTTGCTTCTCCTACAGTGAGGAGACACTGCAGCGTACAGCCCTGGTCTGGCTTTCCTTGTTCAGACAGTGCCTATTACCCAGAATAGCTAAAAAGTTAGACTGGGAGGCCTTAAAAAAAGTCATTTCAGCCAACAGGCCAGGGAAATGAGAAAGCATGTGACTACAGAAATAAGGGAAGGTATTTTTATCTTGAAGTATTCCAATCTCATGACTAGTAATTTCCTTTTGTGGAGTAGTGATGAGAACAGACATCAGATAAGTAAATGAGGAGGGACAGTATTCAGCAATTCTTATTTCTCTTGAGTGTTCTTGCATAGAAGTTGAGTAAGCGTGCAAAGAACACAGAGCATTAACTGGCGTAATTCAGAACAACGCGACTCTCGGTCACAGAAAGTAAGGCAAAGAACCAGCTGAAGAGGAAGGAGAATGCTGCTTCTGGCCCTGTGTGTTCAACATGCACTGCAACAAGTGGCATTCCAATGTGTATTTTTGTAGGCATCCACGTGGTCTATGATCTCTCCAGAACCCCAGGAAGCAGAGTTGTTAGTTTAGAAGTGCTCTGCACAGCCTGCCGAGTCCCAGCCTATGTCCCACTCCAGATGGATGAAATATACAATGTGACTCTGCCATCCTATATGTTATTTGGAGGAGATGGCTACAGTATGCTGAAAGACAAAAATCTGGGATACAGTAAAGGTAAGGGGAATACAAGCCCAGGTAAGTACAGGCACTAGCAGGGTAGCAGACAAAGAATTCTCAAAATTTAAAAAAATTTTCTACAGCACAAACCTCAGACTTTTTGCCTTTACTCAATTAAATTTGCTTCTACTCTAACAGCTCTGGATTGCTAGATTTGGTTGCAGGCAGCAACTCCATTCTTTTTCAGTTAAAACCACAAAAGTTTCAAAGAGAAACACCTTTATCAACTCAGCAGTGTTCAGAGAGCAGTTCTAAGATTGCGGCAAACCAGAAAAGCAGCAAAGAACACAGAGAGTACATCTTACACTGCATTAGTCTCAAACTCATTACTGAACAATGCATCAAAAAGAAAGGTGCTATTTTCTATAGACCTTAAATTTACACTGTATAGAAGCATTTGGAAAGACAGAATCATCACCTCTATTACTAAACGACGTGCAGCTCAGGCAGACAACACAGGGTGAGGTGAAAGATGCCAACCTACTCTAAGGGAATGCCACTTTAAGGGAATTAGCCTGCCCAGCCAAAACCAGGGACCCCTGGGAGCTCTGCAGGCATGAGAAGGCAGGGAGCCACGGACACCACAGAGGTGCAAGAGAGGCGTTTCGTAACGCTGGCTTAAGGTCCTCTAAAGCTGCATGCAAAGTGTTAGAAAGTCTGTGTTTGTACAATTGACATTGTCCATCTTTTAGGATGAAGGGAAACTTGAAAAAAAATTGAGATTACAATCCATTATTTCTGAAAACACAAAAGTAGTGCTGTATTTAAAAAGAAAAATCTTGTAGGAGCCCATCTACACTGCTGCAGAACTTTTAATTTTGTATGTTCTGCTTGTGTATGGTGAAAGCATGCTTTTACCTCAAAAATTTTCCTTTTGGTCCTTTGTTATTAGGCTAGTTTTTTGTTTCTACAGATGTTTAAATTTAAAATTGATTCTCACAGGTAGGACTGGTGTTTTAAATCAAGTTCAGTGAAGTTTGATTTAAAACATCAGTCCTACCCATGAGACTGAGAAAAATCATTAGCAATAGTGAAAGGGAACAACGTGTAAGGTTCTGGTAAAGTCTTTCAGTACAACAGAAGGGTAAAACTAATTATTGTTAGGATGGAGGGTTACACTTTAGGATTGTAAGAGCTTGCATCAGAAGGGGCTCATTGCATGGTTGGCAGCAGTGACTGAAAGGGTCTCTTTCACTGTAGAAAACGCACGTAAATACCTTATGTGCACACAAGCAGTGCCCAGACAAGAAACTTCTAAAAAAAGTGCATTTGAGAAAGTATAAGCAATAGCTTTGCCAGGTCTACAGCCCTATCTTATTTATCCCAAACAGGAGAGAGACTATCTCAATCTAACTGACTGGAAATACCGTTGTAACAAATTCAAAACAAAACAAGCCAGACAAAACAAAAATAATTTGTTTGTTTGTAAAATACAAGTTTCTACCAAAAATTCTGGCTACGAACCACCACAGGTGATGTGTGTGCTGATTCAGAATGGCAAACCATAGAAAACAATTTGATTCTTGAGCTAAAACTGGCATTTAGGCAAGTTCTCACATTTTGGTTAAGAGCTTGGCAGATGCAGAGAACCCTTTTTTGTTTGTTTCTTTAGGTGAACTTGATATTGAGGTTGTTTCCCGCTACCTCCAGAGAATGAAAAAAATTTACCCAGCAGTTGAAGGTCGAATAAAATTTTCTTCTGGAAGTCTCACTGAAGCAAGTCTCAGCCTGATCTCTGTCTTGTTCACTGTAACATTCTTGCACACTTGATCTTTTGTTTGGAGGAACACAGGAGGAGAGATGACACTGAGGGAGCTGTAAGAGACCTCTTCTGTTACACGTTACAATGAATGAGCAGTGAGATTGCTGCATGTCAGCAGTGAGCAGCCCCCTGCATTGTCTTTAACCTGGCGGTGCCACTGGAGCACTACGTGCAGGGCAAGGGGGCAGAATCCATGGCTTCTCTTGGTCAGAATCAGCAGGTACCTGAAACTGAGGTCCCAAAAGCCAAGTTCCAGTGAATACTTACTGCTCAATCATAAAACAATGACAGACTGAAATGGGGTATTATAAGCTGTCAAACTCTTTTTTAGCTGCTTTAGACAGTGAGCTAAGAATCCGACTCCAGATGTAAACAAGCTTCTAGAAATTGATTTATTATAGATGTATCATCCTTTCTTTGATCTCCACTCAGGGTTAAAGTGTTCAGTCTAATATCTCTGCTTTGCTTCCAGTCATGTTTATCATATCTACATCAATGCCTGAAACAGCTGGATTAAACTTGGTGCCATTAAAATCATGAGGTCTATTTAATATGCAGTTTTAAAAATTTTGTTTTACTTTTGAAAAAGGAACACCACACTTATATTTTTCATTAATAAAGGATACTTGACTTGATTTTGATCGGTTTTAACAAATTGAGTATTCTTCACTCTTAAATATGACCAGTTTGGGGACTGTATCTAGAGTAAGAACACAATCTGTGATTGTATTTCATATAAATATGCTCAATTTTATACCTCTTCCAAAGAACAAAGCACAGGACTGCTGCCTGTTACTCTGCATTAGCAACATTCCAAGAAAATGTCAGATACAGGCACTGACTCCTGCAGCACTTTCAGCATCCTTTGGAAATAGGTAATGGGGCTTTTTACAGCATAACCTGCTTTTATGATAAGTGTGATTATACCTCTTCTCTGGGAAGGCTGTGTTTAAAAAGATAGTTGTAAGAGACAGGCTAATGAGTATGAAATCAGATTAAATGCTAAATGTATATTGCTGATGCTTTGCCAAGAAATGATTGCTTATAAATGAGGGCAAAAAAATCATTATTTTTCTAAGATTCCTGGGAATTTTGACATCAACATGTCCGGGTTGTTTAATGCTGTTTTAAACTGTGTTTTGAATAAACCTGCTATGGCTTCCTGGAAAGCTCACTGCACTCTTTTTCAACACCGAAGCTACTTTCCTCTTCCACTCAGTGCACCTGTAGATTTCAAGGAGAAGGTGCATTAAGATAAACATTCAGTGTGTTGAAATTTAAAGACCCCATTCATTTCCACATCCAGTCGAGGGCTGTGCCTGAAAGGCTCTGGACTACACAGCTGCACTAGGTAAGGGGTGTAGAACAGGGAAACAAATGGTGACTGACCTTGACAAACTACAAGGAATGCCCTGGCATTGGTCATTTGTCACTACTGCTCCCTAAGCTGATAATTTACAGAACGGTTTTCCCCCCATCAACATCAAAGCAGGAACAGAGAGGGCACTGATGGACAGAGCTGTACCTGCACACCAATTCTGAGAGCTGCAACAACTGCTTTGGCAGAGCCAGACAGGGGAGAAATAACACTTTTACCTTCCTTTGACAAACAGAAGGGTAAGGTTTGCAACAGTAATACAGACAAATTATATTGACAAAGAACACCAATGCTGCATTAGATTGATTTGTTTGTAAAAAAGGAGAAAATGGGTGCTTGAAAAGAAAAATTAAGGAATGCCCATTAAAGTATCTCTCTATTGTTCTGCAAGTAAAACTTGTTAGAAATCCACACATAAAAGTCCTTTTCAAAATCTCTTTTATAAAGGCTGGGCCAACAAATTAAGATTTACAGAGAAAATCTTCCACACATTTTTGTATGAATGAATTTTTATAAAATGCTGTGAACAGACTCACATCCTCTTATCTAAGCCTGTAAAGAGGATGTCAGAAAAAAACCTCAAAGCCAGATAAGAAACTGCAGAAAAATAAAGGCTAGGTTAAAAGTAAAAACCACTTTTCACATCCATTATTATTTTAAGAGGACTTTAGATTTGAAGGTCAGGTGTTAAAAAGGCTAAACTACAAATGCAATAGATTCAATCATATACTTTTGTTCAAAAAAAGAGGGATTTTTTAAGACACTTTAAAATAACTTAATGGGAGCATTCTACAACTTCCAAACAATTTTTTTACATATCCTTTCAGGGAAACATCCAGTAATTGCTCTTTTAGCAAAGCATAAGTTGGCTGATAGCCCAGCTGTCTTTTTTGATGTCATCCTCTAATTTCATACACTGAGAGATTTTGGTGAAATTAATTAGACTTCTACTGGTGACAGCTAAAACAAATTTAAAATAAAAAGTACAGATATTTTATTTACTTGCAACTGGCATTAAATTTTAATGTCTTTATTGCATAAAGGTATTTTTTAACTTAAATTTATGTTATTTACAATAAAATATACAAGGCAATGTTAAAATGTCACATGTCCATTACAACAGTGCACAGCAGATCCTAGTGGGTGTCCACTCACATCCAACTTGACACAGAGCTTGCTTCCTTTGGACCCTGTTAAACAAGAAAGGAGGAAGATTTTACTTATTAAGTTTGAAAATGTGTATTTACATAAAAATGACTGAACTGACCTGCAATGATTAATGGTATCTGAAAATATTCACTTGAAACCAGAGTTAAGAGAATGGAAGGCTACTGGGTTTTAATAATATTTCTCAAAATAGGTGTTTTCTTCTTTCTCTAGAAGTTCCCACCTCCCCCACTCCTAACTACTAAATACAGTTTTCTTAATACAGCAATTTTCTGCTCTGGAAATAGTACTGGAGAGGTATTTTTTCAATTGGATTTCTTTCCTTACTCTGCTCAGAATGCTTTTTCCCTTTCAGCTGTCCCTTTTCCTTGTATCCTGTCTGACAGACTCCCAAGGGACTGGCTGTACACTCACTCAGAGGAGTTTTTCAGCCCTTGGAGCTCGCTCACTTACACACACTGCCATCAAACACAGCACATATATCCGCACTGGTACGTGCAGCAGGAAATACCTTCAAGATACCAATCTAAAGAGTGGGAAGCAGACTGACATCCCCGCTAGGGAAAATCTTCCCATTTCTCCCTTCACTGTTTTCCCTGCCAAAGAAGAAGTGCTCAAAACAAAACTTCTGGGATACTCAGTTTCCCCTTTCAAAGCTGACTGGCCGGAAACACTTTTCCATTCTTCGCTGTAACTACAAAAACGTTTTGGTATGAAGCAACTCAAAAAGGACCAGTCTATGCTGAACAGAGAGAACAGGCTTGATTCCCCCCAGTACAATGGATAGCTAAGTAAGAACCAGTCATTACTTTTTAAACTCCCCCACTGCAGTTGTTAGGAAGAAACAATTCTCTTTCCAAGTGGCTCCACAGTGCCAAGTGCTTGCAGTGATTTTGGGAAAACGTGTTTAGGGCTCTGAATGAAAACCACTGCCATCCCTCCACCCATACCCACTTTGTTCTGCATTGCTCTCAGTATATCTGAAATAAGGAAATAGCTCAAGTTCCCAGCTAAAGTATTTTTCTTCTTTTCCCCTACTGAAATCTGGGCCAGAGATTCCCTTGCTCTGTCCCCATCAGCTTCAGTCACAGGAGACAGGGGGAGCCCACCCCTCACCTATGCCACTTCACCAGGAGCAAAGGAGGCACTAGAGGTCCCTCCTCAGCAGGTGGTTATGGAACACTGCAGAGCAGCCGGGCAGTGCCACAGTTATGCAGGAAAAAAGAATGGAGTAAGAAGTAGAAAACATGATCTTGATTTATCTTGAATAATATTTCTCTTGATTTGTTTTTGAAGAAAAAATATTTTTCCCCATTAAATATACACAGCTATGAAATCACAGCATGGCTGGGATTGGAAGGTTCCTTGGGAGGTCACCTGGTCTAGACCTCAAGCAGGGCCACCTAGAGATGGTCAGAACCATATCCAGACAGCTTTAAAATATCTCCAAGGATGAGCATCCCACAGCATCTCTGGGCAACCTGTGGCAGTGCTTGGTCTCCCTCACAGTGAAGAAGTGTTTCTTGATGTTCAGAGAGAACCTCTGGTGTTTTAGTTTGTGCTTTGCCACCATTCTGTTAGTGGACACCACTGGTTCTGTACCATCCCCTCAGGTATTTACAGACATCAGTAAGACCCTCTGAGCTTTCTCTTCTCCAGGCTGAACAGTCCCTGCTCTCTAGCCTCTCCTCATAGGAGATATGCTCCAGTTCCTTCATCATCCTCATGGCTCTCCACCAGATTTATTCCAGTATGTCCATGCCTATCTTGTACGGAGGAGCCCAGACCTGGAGACAGCACTCCAGCTGTGACCCCACCAGTGCTGAGCAGAGGGGAAGCATCACGTCCCTCAACCTGCCAGCAACACTGCTCCTACTGCATCCCAGGATACCATCAGCCTTTTGTTCAGCTTGGTGTCTTTCCAGCTGGCTGGCCCCCAGCCCATCCGGCACCTGGGGCTGTTCTTCCCCAGGAACAGGACTTTCCCTTTCTTGCAGTTCATGAAGTTCCCGCCAGTCCATTTCTCCAGCCTGTTTAGGTCCCTTTGGAAGGTAGCATAGCCCTCTGTTGTATCAGCCATTCCTCCCAGTTTTGTGTCATCATCAGGCTTTGCACTCTGTCCCATCATCCAGATCACTAATGAAGATGTTAAACAGGACTGGAGCCACAACTGACCCCCCTGGGATAGCTCCATTGTTACTGGCCTGCCTCCAATTAGACTTCATTCCATTTATCACCACCCTCTGGGCCTGACTGGTGCTTTAAAGACTATTTAAATGCCACTCATTTATTTCCATAATCAACTGAAGAAAGACCAGTGTTACAATATATATCTATAACTAGCTGCTGAGATACCAGTTCAGCAGAGTAAAACAGCAGGGATAAGTCAGGTCTTTCTTTCTGCACTCAAGTTCCCAGGCTACTTCCTTGTTCCCTCGGTCAGCTGGGTCTTCTTTTGCCCGTTTTTAGCTGTCTGAGCACTGGCTTGAGGAGGGCAGCTACAGAGCTGAAGCACAAAGTAGGTCAGACTTGCCGAGCCAGCCTCGTTTCACTGAAAACAATGGAAGTGTCCTGGCTTGTTCCAATATCTTCGGATATATTTGGATGTATTTGTTTCTGTTTGTCATGCAAAACAAATTGCTGCTGGCACTCTGCAGTTCTCAGGCACAGGGTCCATGCAACGAACATTTATTGTTAGTGAGGGGTTTTTTTTAAATTTGTTTGGGGTTTTGTTTTTCACTGGCTAACTAGCAGGTATCTCCTACTTGCCATGAAGACCAAACTGTAAAATTACTATGTAAATATCTGCCAGGGTTTGACATACATAAGTACAAACATCAGACAGACCCCAAACCTAATGATATGCATTTATATAGCAATTTCTCTCGTGCAAATTCTTCCTCCTTTATTTGGATAGCTGAAGTTAACACTGAAGCGACCAAACTAGAAGTAAGAAATCCACTCTCAAGAAAAATGCTGCAGCTTGACCTGAGCTTTGCATGAAGAATTCCCTTCCTAAATTGGGAAATGCATAAAATAGAGTGGAGACAAATCAATCAAAGAGAAAGGCACAGAGATCCTGACTGCTGTTGATCTGTCCAAGTCTACTGAAAGGCAACTCAGACTTGCTGCATGCTTAACAAATGGGCCCGAGCTGATTTTGGAAGAGCTAATTCACCAAAAGGCAATTCAGATTTCAATTATTTCAACATACTAGAAAAACACATACTTTCCCCAAAATTTAGAATTAGTATTAGTAATAGAGAACAACAGCAAAAATGCACCAGTGACCAGACTCAGTAGCAGCTTGAAGAACTTTGCAGCTCTCATATGGAGTTAGCACATACCTTACTCAGCTCTGGAAAGAGTTCTTGAATCCCAATGTCCAGCAGAACATAAGTTAACTAAAAGAAAATACAGAAAATTAAGGACGCTCTAAGGCAAAACTACTGCTTTTTATTCTTAATTCTGAGTAACAGCCCACTCCCCTGCTATATCAAACATTTACTTCAGGAAATCCTGTGCCAGAAGGCAAGCTTGTCACATGTTATGAGTTACCTGCTTGTTGAGCACTGGTTGCTGCAGTCCATCAAACAGAAGCCTGATGCCTTCATATTTAGCCTCTTCCCCAATGCACTTGCCTATTAAATCTAGACCAAATTCCAAAAACAAATACACAGGGCATGAGGAAGCACTGCAAAGCAGCTTTATGATGCAGTTACAGAACTCCAGTAATTAACAAGAAAAAACTGTTTAAATTAAAGCAAGAGTTCAATTTTTTTTTCTGTTGCAAATGGTAAATGGAAAAAAACTCCACACTTTTGGGTTCATCCTTTTTTCCTCCCTCTCCTTCTGGGCTCACACCTAAGTAATTACTACACTTCTTATAAAATCAATGTTTTCTTCTAATGCACTGTTTAACAAACCACAAGGTGATCTTTTAAAACTACTTTCAATTAAATGGGCCCCTCTTTCTTGGTTTACACAGTGCAAGGAGAGATCAGATGTAGCTTCCAGCTTAATGATGTGCCTTTTTTAACAGTTTTCACCTGGATAAAATACAAACCATAGGAACATCCAAAAGATGAAAAATTATGGTATTAAGTACATGCGTAAAGCTCTTGATTTCCATCACCATGCTTTTATTAATCACTATGCTACAACCTTAGCAACACTTAAAACGACAAAACCAAACTGCTGGGTTTTTACACCTGGTATTCCAGTCAACTCAAATTCCAGCAGCCCAAGTATTATTGGATTTGGAAAGATATTGTGACTGTATATGGGTTAAATATTTGCTTGAGCAATTAACCCCAATCATACAGGCAGTTAAAGAATACAGAACCTGGAATGTATCTCATCATTTCTTCAAAAGTCTGCTTTGCTCGTTTCTGTTTATCCTGGAGAGAGCGAGGCTCAGTGTTCTCACAGAACACAGCATCTGCAGTGAAGATACATTGAAAAAAAAATACCTTTAGGCAGCTACACATCACTGACACAGAAATGTGATCTGGATTGTGGCTTCAAAACTGAACTTCTTCTCTGTATTGTGTTGATTAGAAGGGAATTCTAGTCTTGTCAGATCGTATTTTTTGCTTACTTTAGCCCAATGAAATCCAGAATAACCCCCCTGTTTGAAGGACAATCATCTTTGCACAATCTGTTTCTATTCTTTTCAAAGTTTAAAGCGTTCTCTTCTAAGTTTGAATCAATTCTACTTTAGGTAAGTTATAATCGCCTACTCACAATTTCCCTTATGCTTTCATAACTGTAAGCAGTATTTACACCTTGTGCTAAAACACTGGAACTGTCAAAAGCTTCAAATTTATCTATGAATGAGAAAGCAAGAATTGCTATTCATCTGAAATAATAAGTGCTCAGTTTAGGCTGAGCATTATTAGGCCTTAGGTTTTAGGCTCTGAAAGTCTTACTGCACTCCTTTTTTGCCTTTCACAAGCTTCATTTTTGGTTTGATAAGTACAGAGCTGTCTTGACTCCAGAGTTTTGGCCAGATGCATTGTTTGGATCAGACTGAAGTGAAGCAATACTCTACAGTTGTGAGGTAACTTAAAATTTTTTTTTAGTTGCTCTCCCCTTCCCTTATTTGAAGGTCAGGAACACTCAAGCCCTCTCAAAAGCCAGCCACAACAAAAGGAACCAAAAACTTAACAGTAAGAGACTGATGTAGTACACAAGTGAAGTAACTTGATGACTTCATGAAACATTTGCATTGATACACTAAAGCACCTTAATTCTGTTTTTCTTGTTCTTTGCACACCCGAGCAAATCACTATTCATAATACTTTTTTTCTGTAATCATCACCTACAGACAACATAGGTGACTCAAAATCTTTCCACGACAAGCTCTGAAGTTAGTCCAGGCCCACTTGATTTTTAATACTCCACTGGTGTTAATCAGTATTGCAAAGTTTAGCACTCAGAAACTTCACTGAAGGGATTTCAAACACCAGACTAAAGCAGTATTTTTGCAACAAAGATGTAACAATTACTGACCTCTCAGCAGTGTTATCAGGGAGACCAACCGGTGCTCCTCAAATAGCTGCTCTAACTTGTTATGCAAGTAATAGTCTGTGTATAGTTCCAATGTATTTTTGAAGAGAATTCTTCCTCCCATCAAGAGATGATGCAGCCAGTCAGGAATGCGGAAAACTACTCTACCTGCAAAGCCACAGCAACATCTGTGAGCAGTAACATACATGAGGGTCTCCTAATATTCACGATAAATGAATAATTTATTCAAAAGAAAAGGAAAAAAAAGATTGCAAGCAAGAAAGGAATATTTCAGTTTTGTTAGTGCAGCACTGAAAGTATCAGTATTCTCTATAGTGCTTATCAAATACTTCCTTTAGCTATTTCTATTAATTTAACAATTCCAATTCCCAGAGTCTACCAGCAGCCTAGGTAGGCCTGAGAAAAGGGATGGGACACAAACTCATACTCTCATAAACTCATACTACTGAAATGCAGAAAGATGGAGACATAACAAAGCAACTAAGCAATGATGAATGACAAATGATATTTAGCACCACAATAAAGTCTTCTAAGGAATGACCATGTTACTAAGTTGTATATTAGCTTGAAAGTGTTGCATGACTGCTACAATAGAATTTCATTTCTTACCAGAGAATGTGAACTTCATATTTGTCATGAAGCATATGAATAATTAGAATAAATCACTTCTTACCAACATACATTAAGTAGTCATAGACCCCTTCTACAGTCATCATTTCCATGAAGTAGTTCTGATTCTGTCGTCTTTCTGTATTCTCAGACCGGTTTGCATTATTCTTGAATAAATCATTAAAAAGCTAAAAACAGAAACATAAGACTGAAATCACTGCATTCAAAGGCAAAAGGATAGCCACCAGTTCTTTGGGTTGGTTTCTTTTTGTAGAAGTAGCTTCTTTCCAGAGCTTTCAAAGAACTGATCAGGGGTGTTGATTTGTTTCATTGTTTCTGGTTTTGTTTTATCAAATCCTTGACTTTCCAATAAAGAGCACATCACGTGTTGCCAAGATACACAACAACCAAAACACCTGGGTTCAGAACAAATCAGCACTGAGACATTAATTCATGAGCCTTTCTGCTCCTACTACCTTCTTCCAGCCTAAACAATTGTGTGATTGTATGCATCTAGACTTTATCACAGGCTCTGACTTCATTGATGCACCCTGTTCTGAAAATGAAGGGCTAAGAAGATACAGTGTTTGTCTGTCTTAAATCACAAGGGAAGCCTACAACATCAAAGTATTCCTAAAAGTTCCTGTTGCTTTCCACTTTGAAATAAATACAATGGCTTCTAGACAAAACATACAAGTTCTTTACACAGAGAAATACCTTTTTCCCCTGCCAGCTTAATTATTTATAGTAAAATCTTTATGAACTATAAACCTTTTCTTTCCATTTATCATATTTCTCAATTATAATCCTTCAGCCTTCTATTCTCCTACATCATCACCTTCCCCCCTGATCCCTCTATTTCCTTGCCTTTGGTTCTTTCTGCAAAGATACTCTAATTCTTGCAAAACTCAGAGAGGCTCTTTCCTGCACACCAAAATGGGGTCCCAAGCAACCTAGGTATAGTCCTTGCCTCCCCTGCCCCCAAGTCTGTGAATCTCAACAGAGGGAAAGGAAAAAATCTTGATGCTTTCCATGTTTAATACCTAGCAATCCCCACTAACAGTTTATTTTAAATTAACTTACCCCAAAATTGTTAATCTAGATATAAAAAGGGATTAATACAAAATACTCTATTATGAAATGGAAGTTCAAAAGTTTATGCCAGCATTCTAAAAAAAATCCAAGAAGTAGAAGCAAATGCAACATAATCATAGAATTGCCTAGGCTGTGGTGATTGCCACTCATAGAGGTTTTTTTTTTACCACTCCCAAAATAACATTAGTTCCAAGGAACAGGAAGCAATTTGCTTACATGTGGTTCACTTTCTGTCCTGCAATTCTCCCCAAAATAAATAAGGCCGAAAACATGCAAATCACAACAATCTCTGAATCATGCAAGTCTCTAAACAGAATGCTTTGCACTCTTAGGAAAAATTACAACAGGACATCTGGCAAGAGTCAGGTCTTTGACCTGTACTCTTTCAGGCCCTCCCTTTTGTTAAGTGCTGAGCTGCTGGTACTACCTTCACAAGGTTCACTCAAACTAAACAACACCAACTTACTACATAAATTACAAAAAAGGGCAAATATGGCTAATGCACTGGTGGATGACTGGTATCCAGGAATGTAACAAACATAAAAAAAGAACACATAATTATTCACACCTACTTTATGGAAGCATCCCTGATAGGTTGTTTAAAAAACTCTGTATAAATTGAAGTCTACATCCTCTTTAATACTGAAACCAGAA
>WAAG01046067.1:1116-11278 GCA_013390105.1 Tichodroma muraria
TTATTGCCTGTGGTGAAATGGAACAGTAAAGCAGTACCACTTATTTGCACCAGCAAAATTAAAAGGAAAAATAGCAGCGTTCTTTCACAACAGGACACAAGCAACAGAGGGCCTGAAAAATATAGCAAGATTTTACTGTTTAACAAAATACTTAGAGTGAGCTATTAAGCCACAGGAACTATTACTGTAGGAAAGGCCATGATATATTAACCAAAACACATTTGAAAACCATCATCCTATTTTTAAATTATGCTAGACTGTGTGTGACCTGGCCTCACGAAGATCCGGCCACCTCCTCCAGTGTTCTTAGCTCCTACTGGGCAGGCTGTNATCCGGCCACCTCCTCCAGTGTTCTTAGCTCCTACTGGGCAGGCTGTGGGAGCATAAGGTTATTTAGCACTTTGCAGGTAAGATCCTCAATGCTCAAAGGAAAATTCAACCCAAATTTAGCCTAAATGACTCAATCAGATCAAAAAGCTTTAATTAACAACATTTAATAACAATGGAGTTAGTAGTAAAAGCAAATAAATGTCAAGCTTTACAAAAAACCCCCAAAAACCAAAACTACAATCACCAACGCACAAATCACTGACTATTTCACCCCGAGTTACTCAGATTCAAAACTCGGAGTCAAAGGGAACAGAAGTAAACCTTTCCTTCCCTCCTCCCAGCTTCTGTAGTTGGTGGAGCACCGCAGGACCACCACCTCCTGCTCTAGTTCTAAGATGTGCTCTCTCTGGGCCTCTGCCCTTGTGGAAACACTATTGAAGGTGCCAGGACAAAGCCATGGCTGCCCTGTGGGATGGTAGAGTGTAGGGTACTCATGGATGTGGCACATGGGAATGTGGTCTGGTTGTAAGCTTCACAGTGCTGTGTTGTTAGTTGGGCTTGATATTGGAGGTATTTTCCGGGATGGTTCTGTTTTATAAGTGGGAAACAAATACTGAGCAATGACACTGAATCATCACTGAATCTATCCACAGATAGTCTGTGACAGATAACAAAAGGTCTCTTCTATCACAGGTACAAGATGGAAAACCATCCTGCCTCATAGTACATTCTTCAATGATAGCAAAACTATTGTTATCCACAGGGTATCAGTCTTTCACATTGATTGTCTCCTGCCAAATACAGACACTTTGAATCCCAGTAAGGGTGATTTAGTACCTATTCCCCAATAGACAGGTTGACTGAGTTTTTGCTACAGGTTTTCAAATCATCAGACACACAACTAGAATGTTTCATCTACAATCTGCCTACTTTAGCTCAGTATATCCAACCATGACTATGTTACACAACAAAAATCCACATAATACAGACAACACAGCCTTGCTCCTCTGCGCACTGCAAAACCACTTCCATTTTTCAAAAAAAAGTAAAAAGGATGACATGAAAGTGACTGCATTTTCAATAAATTTGAAATTTATTGAAAAAGGTTTGAAAAGTTTGAAAATACTTTGAGCTTTACCTTTGGAACACTCCCTACATATTTTTACCAAACTTCCACTAAACATCAGCAGATCATGCAACTGCCACTGCTTCTCAGAGAAAGGGGATTCTACTGTCCTCACATTTGCTAAACTGTCTGCAAAGAGAACCAGATGTGTAGTAACCAGTTTGATTTTTTAAAAGCTTGAAATTTTACAAATGTTATGTCTGTAAACAGCATGAGAGACAAGGGGGACAAGAAGTAATTCCACTGGGAGAAGAGGTATAGCTTTACCTCTTATAACTGGGACAACGCAGTCATACAAGACTTTACTGAACATGAGCACACTTCCACAGCCACCATCCCTACATTTCCAAAAGCTCTACAGCAGCAGCAAAGCCAATGCAGAGCTCACAGATGTAGCAATGCTATAAAAAACTGGCAAGCAAAATTGAAAGAAAAAGATCATACAGAGCTAGCTATGTCACTTTGATCTACAGACAAACAAATCGTTTGCTTAATAGAATTTCGTCCATTTCTTTTGAAAACATTCTTTGCAACACAGATCACACTGAAAAGTAAGAAAAAAAATTGCTCCTGTTTGATATACTTTACTAATGGATTCAGGCTTTAATGAGAACTTACGGTTATTCAAATTCAATCTCTCAAGCAATTTGTTATCCCTCCCCTTTTTTGAATTCACCATGTCATTCTAACCTAATGAACATCAGCATAAGGCATACTACATCTTTTTAACATCAAAACCACTTGCCTCTGAAAATTATAATTAGAAATAAATGAAATTACTGGGAAATAACTATGTTTCATTTGTTTGATTTGTTTTAAAAATAAAAAGCAGATCCTGCAAGACACTATATCCACTACTGAGTAAGTATAAAATGAAGTTAATTTAATTTGATGTACTATTTTTACTATATTAGATCAGAAGAGAAACAAAAATGCAGCATACTGTAAATGTACCTAATAAAGTAGGCAAGCATAGGCAACAACTACTTTCAAAATGAATTTCCACTGAGCTGTATTTGTTCTCATCAAAGCATTTGTGCAAGCAGAAATTACAGTCTAAACCTAAATCTGAATATGAGAAAAAGGGTACAGACAACTGGATTCAGGCAACTGGAGGACTAGGCTTACACAGTATTTAACACAGGACTCCATTCTTCTCTTCAGGGTTATGCAATCCCTTCAGTGACCTCAGTGGATCTTATGCCCTCAGAAAAACAGAATTCTATGGCAAAAATTGTTTTGTGTCTTTATTTGCACCTCTTCTTTCAAATCCACAGACACAAATGAACCTCCTTTCTTAAAGAAAGAACTGAGAATAGCATGCCAACCCCTCTTCTGTAACAGAGGGGCAAGGAGAGGGCATGCTTAACCCAAAGAACATGTGTGACTGAAAAGACATGGAGAATAATATGAATTAGGAATGCCTAGCAATTACATTTCTAAATAGAGCCCTTCCTAAACCCAATGAGAGCCCTGACATCCATTTCCACAGGGAAAAACTGCTTCCATGTGGTTAGAAAGCTTCACAGACAATCAGGCAAGGGGATGTTTCAGTAAGTGAAAATCCATCACGAAAAATGCAAGTGAGCTGTCTGCTCTACAATCCATTAAGAAATTTAGCCAAAGAAGACCAAAAAAAAAAAAAAAAAAAAAAAAGGAAAAAAGAAAAAATTTAGTTTTCCCAAATCAGTTTGCACTCAAATCACACTTAATTTAGATAAACTGACACAAGGGTTCAAGGAGTTTAATTCTGCATAGGAAAAGACAAAAGTTAAAGTTATTAATAGACAAATAAAACCATATGGAAACGGCCTGATGAGTCAGTACAACTCAGCATCTAAGGGAGATCTCCACAGCCTTCACACACCGTGGACAATGGTGTATGGACTATGACAAGATTCAGAGCTGAAGCTACAGGTGGCAACATTCAGCTCCCTGGGAGTGTGGAAGCTCTGAACAGATGTATTGGAAATGGACAGTCCCAGCACTACACTCGGGCTGCTGGCGAGTTGGCTGATCCCCTCCATTCACAGTGACACCAGTCACTGAAGGCAGGCCAACAGCCTGGTCTGACCAAGGGAGTCCCAGGGGAGCCACAGCTGAGCCAGGGAGTTACTGGCTCCGTAGCTGGGGACTGGCACCCTACACTGGGGGTCAATGGGAGATGCTTCCTGCAGTATCTTCAAAACTGCAACATTACTGCCAGGGCAGGGACGCTTTAGGAGGCTCCTGGGAAATGCATTGGAAACTCCTGAAGTCTTGCAATGGTAAGGACCTAAGGTAGGCAAAGGTGGTCTGGAAGGCAACAAAATAGAGGGACAGGGTACTAGCAACAAGCATGGGAAAAAAGAGGGACAAGAGAATAAAAGAGGCTGGTCCTGTGTCACCAGAACTGTTGTTTTCTTGCTCTGCACTGGGTAAGCATGAGCAGCAAGCCTCTCCTGAGCAGCAAGCTGGCCTAACTGCTGAGCAGGATGGGGGGACAGTCATACAGAAGAAATGTAGATGGGTACTGTGCCTATTGGGAACACAGGCCCAAACCTCACTACCAGCTGGACTTAGTGACATCGAGCTGTGTAAACCTCACCTTTGGCAGGCTACCACAATTGACAACTACTGGCAGACACAGTCATTGCACTGGATTTACACAAATATCTGTCAGCTGCTTATGTGATATCCAAAAAGGAAGAACTACATAGACACCAAAGCATGGTTAAGGATATCCTAACTATAATCCTCACAGCTCAAAAACTTTCAAAAATCAGTTATCATGGTGAGTTAGCCCTGGCTGGATGCCAGGTGCCCATCAACGCCTCTCCATTGCTCCCATCCACAAGTGCAGAGGGGAGAGAAAATGTAATGAAAGCTCATGAGATAAGTAGAGAGAAAGATCACTCACCAAACATCATCATGGGCAAAACAGACTCTCATTGGGGAAATTAAGTGAATTCTATTACTAACCAAAATCAGAGCAGGACAATTAAAATAAAATTAAGAACACCTTCCTTCCACCTTTCACTCCTTCACAGCTCTACCTCCTCCCCCACAGTGGTGCAGGGACACAGGGAATGGGGGTTACAGTGTCTATTCATCACACATTGCTCCTGCCGCTGCTCAGGGACAGGAGTCCTTCCCCTGCTCCAGCATGGGCCCCTTCCATGGGAGATAATCATCCATGAACTTCTTTAACGTGAATCTATCCCATGGGCAGCAGTTCTCTCCCATGGGGTGCAGTCCTTCAAGGACAGGCTGCTCCAGTGTGGGTCCCCCAAAGGTCATCACAAGTTCTACTGGGAAACCTGCCACAGGGTGGGCTACTCTCTCCATGGGTCTGCAGGTGCCTGCCTGGACCCTGCTCCAGCAGAGTTTTCCCATGGGGTCGCAGCCTCCTCCCAGACAACCACTTGCTTCACTGCAGGTCTTTTTCAAGACTCCAGGTGGATCTCTGCATCCCTGTGGATCCCCATGGGCTGCAGGGGCACAGCAGCTTCACCATGGGCTGCACCATGGGCTGCAGGGCAATCTCAGCTCCGGAGTCTGGAGCACCTCCTGCCCCTCCACCACTGACCTTGGTGTCTGCAGAGCTGTTCCTCTCACATCTTCTTACTCCTCTCTTCTCTGGCTGCAATTACATTTGTGCAGTAACTTTCTTCCCCTTCTTAAACATCACGAAGGTGTTAACACCTATTCTGATAGGCCCATCTTTGACCAGCAGCACATTCATCTTGGAGCCACTTGGTAGTGGCTCTGCTGGATGAAACTGGATGAAACTGCTGCCAGCTTCTCACAGAAGTCACCCCCATCAGTCTTATTAGCTACCAAAACCTGACCTTGGAAACCCTGTACAGAATAATATAGAAAGCTCTCCACAGTATGCAAACTTGGTATCTAAGAGCAAATACTAACAAAAGTACAAGGTAGTAAAAAAGAAAAAAGATTAATCCAGCAGTCACACCAGCTTGCCAGAAAAACATGTTTTGGTGATAAATACTAGTTTGGGGGTGGGAAGTACTAGTCTGTGGTTGCAGGCTTGTTGCTTTACACTCCTCTGAGCCATCAGCACCTTTGAAGAGCTTAGAGGAATAAAAGTGTGGTCTAGTGAGAAACAATAAGGATGAGGTCTGCACTTTGCAGATTGATTTGATTAACTCCTTTACATGGCTTTGAGCCTCAAGTTTATTCTTCCCCTTCGGCAAAATGCTTTGACAATGACAAATGAAATCCCTGTTTGTTACACATTATATTGAAGCTTACACTCCAAAATAAGATACAAATTAAAAGTACATTAGTGCTCAAATTCTCAGATGGCAAAACGCAGCATCCCCAGACATCCCAGCTGATTATAATCTCAAACCATGAGGCCACCTCATGATTCAGTTGATGCTAACTTTTCACTTGTGACAGGAGACTTCTAAAAACCTTCTTGAAAGCTGCGATATGTCAGCGTAACACATGTCCCTGGCCATATCAGACAGAGCTGAGGCCAAGCTGGCAAGCGGGCCCTGTCCTGGCAGACCCATCATGCCACTGCCAGTGGGCTGGGGCAGTGCTTGCAGAGGGGCCTGGGACCATCAGTCTCTGCTGAGGATCTACCCCAGTTTCGTCAAAGCAGACTCACACTGCAGCAACATGGCACAGTCCTCAAGTCAGCCATATCCTACAGGTGCCACAGTGGGAGCCGCACCTGAGCTGATTGTGAATTCTGGGGAGTTTGTGTTGGTAGCTTCTTGCTGCGACTTCATACTGGTTCCAAAGGAAATAAAATCTGTGCAAGCAGGATCAAACCTCTTGTCTAGTAGATCAGTTGACACACAGTTGGCCTGAAGATCAACATTTCTCTAATGTCTGTTGCAAAGTAAAAATACCTCTTCTTGATGACTCATTTTCCACACTGAGAAACGTCCGTGGGTGGGAGAAAAGAAATGAAGCAATTCTATTTTTCTCCTCCTGTCACTATTGTAGCAGCTCTCAACTCAAGCATGAAATATAACTGAAGCACTTGCAAGATGTTTCCAGCAAGTGAACTGCACTGTTCTGTTACCTCTTTGTTATAATTTTTATCCAGAATCATATTATATTAAAACCATTTCAGTACTGTTGTGCTCACCCTCAGAATATGGCCTTCCAAGCAGAGGCAGAAGTGGGGCTTTTTACTGCATAACCTACACAAATGTATGGTATGTTATTTGCAAAAAAGTCTTTGCTACTAGTGTTGAGTCCAGTCACACCTCAGTTAAGTTAGGATGTGAGTCCCTGTGAATTTAATGAGAATATATTTATTCCACAGGATAAGACTAAACAGAAGCCTCTCAGAGTAAAGAGTGACCCAGATAACCTCTCTAACGTTGCTGGACCCTGAAACTCTACAGAGCTCAGCAAGGGCTTTCTCCTGTTCTCTTTCCCTCATGACACTATGCTTCGCTTCGAGTGGAGATGAAAGATTATCCCTTTTGTTCTAGATGGGGAAAGGCGTGGGATACTGTCACCTCATATCAGGACAAGTAGGTGATCCCTCTTAGGGAAGGAACAACTTTCACACACTGAGAGCCAGGCAGAAAACAGCCCACAGCTTCTGAACCAGTGTGCCCAAAACAGAAACAGCAGGAAGTGTGGGAAGATTCATCATAAAAGGAGATTTCCTCGCCTCCTCCTCCTTCCCTTAAGCAAGCTGACTCATGGTTTCTCAGCAGCACAGGCAGAGTCTTTCCCAGCAATGGCAAAGCATTCTGCAGTGACAGTAATGAAATTTTAGTGGGTTGTAGGGGGTGAGAGAAAAATAGAGATTTTTTGAAAGGTTGGGGTCTAGAGGAAGCTTTCTAGAGGAAGCTAGAGGAAGCTTGTTTCAAGGCGGATCAGAAAACCCTCATCAGATGATAAGAGGGCTGGGCACTGCTCGCTCTCCAGTACCCCTGTTACTATACACCTCAGGTATGCAGTATCCCTGCAGCAGAACCTGGAGAGCCACGCTGCATCCCGCACTCTGAACATCCGTTCTGCCGTCATCCCTGGGTGCCTTCCTGCTGCCACAGATGGGAGAGGACAAGGCTAGACAAGGGGCAGGCCCAATACACTTTGTTCTTTGCCACCACAGAAGGAGCAAGGATCAAATAGAAATACTTCTGGGCGTGGCAAGAGGCAAAGTTACTCTCTCTGTAGATCAAGTTATCCAAATTCAGATTACCCCAAGAGGTCCTGTGCTTAATAAGTGAATATAAATCAAGATCTGCCTTATTCTTAACTTAAGAGGGAAGTTTCATGCTTCCCTTTTTTATGCTCATTTTCAAAGAAATACGAATATACATTAATTTAACTGAAGTGCCTCTTTTTACTTTGAGATTTTCTCTAGTGCTTTGCTGTGTTGCAAAGTTACTACTTTTTAAGGCTGTCTGTGACAACTCAGGAATTCCTTCCCATGTTCTCTCTTTACTTACTAGATAAACTTAATTATTTATTCCAGTTTAAACATTACACAGCACCAAGTCCATTCTCTGTTAGATCCACTGAAAATACAGGCGTCCAGCTAAACCTGTTCAATTACAAATATTTGACATGGTTCACAGATCTCTATCTAAGATAGTACAGTCTTTCAGCCTATGATTTTACATTTATAAGAGAGAAAGATCAAAGCCTGATCATACAAAGAGAGAGGACAGGTGCTTTCAGGCAGAGATAAAAATGTTCAGAAGCAACCACAGGTACAGCCTAAAGAGCAGTGCTTTCAGAGAGCACTTGTGTGAGCAGCTCTAAAGATGTAGACAAAATAATCAGTCTCCTGTGTGCATAAACTCCTCAGCCCAGTGACTGCTGATCTGAGCGCAGATGGAAAGATGCCTTCTCATACTCTTCGTCTCTCAAGTCACTACCAACTACACATCCATAGATTACTTCCCAGACTTCCCAACATGAGAATAACCTAGAGACTTCTTACTGTATGCAGTCTTAAAGGTGGGTAACACCAAATAGACTGGCTAATGTATGTGTGTAGTGTGATGAAGGAACTAAACACAAACCAAACCAAACCAAAACAAACAAAACAAAACAAAACCAAAAAAAACCACAACAGAGGAATATGAGAGGTTCCAAACTGCAAAACAGTGCGTCAGAAGTACTAAAGTTTTCTGTTCACTGTATTTCCAACACATTCGTGATGTTCTTGAAACTCCTGACACAGTCAAAGCACTGACAGCTGTCATATATGGAGGCTTACTACTCCTGGTGAGCCTTTTCATTTCTGAAATCTTGACAAATGCAGGCACTAAGCCAAGAAAATCTAGTATGAGTTACTATTCTATATTGACCTTAGAGAAGAAATTACCCTTCGTGTATCTCTCAGGATTAGGAATAAAGCCACAATAAATGGAACACATCCACCACGCAAATCGGTAGTTATAAACACAGACCATACAGCATCCATATCTTTTTGAGTTTGTAGTATAGAAATAACAATTAAACACTTATCCTCTGCTAAACAAGAGACAAGAGACAACTATTTTCTGAAGAACAGTAGAACTTGGTATCTCTGGACCACCGTCCAACTATGTCTTAATTCGGGATTCAGATTTCATATTACTCATGAGTAGTCATAACTCATCTGAAATACTTGCAGGGATAACAGATCTTTCCTTAGTTGAGGACTTCCAAAACAATATATCACTGAAGAACACTATTTGTCTGCACAGGGTTTAAACATTTATCATTCTTTCAAGGTATTGTATTATACTTTATTTCTTTTGAGAGCAGGTCAGAACAGAATCCTCCTGCTGGATATGAAAGATCTGCAAGTCTTTGTCTCAGAGAGTTTCTTACTCATTCATGCCCTACGCCCAAACACAAACAAAGAATGGAGAAAGGTTTATTTCTCATCCCCTCCATTTCAAACTGATCAGGATGACAATCCTGTACTTTCAGTGATAGCTTGTTACCTCCTTTGCAGAGAGATAAACTTTTCACCCTCAACACCCCATTCAGATATGGTGAGGTCAGAAGTCTGGCAGAAACATCTTTGCTGATGTGTATTTCACATTGATTATTAGGAGGAAAAGGTGTGTGGGTGAAAGTCGTTGGAAAGAAAACCAGAAGAACCCAATGGAAAACGCGGCACACAATCCTGTCAGGGTGTTGGAGATTATCTTTAGGATAAAAAGAAAAAATCCTTGTCCCTCTCCCCCAGTTAAAGCAGGATGTTTAGATGAAATGCAACACTTGGTTTGATGAGAAGAATTCCAGTTGAGCTCTGCCTGGGCGACCTGGGGCCTCTGTCAGCCTCAGCCAGCAAACAGAAGAACACTTGTTTTTCACATCCCCTACCAATTTAGTTCTCAGGACTGAGCAGCCTGAAAAAGTACTACTCATATTCCATGCCAATTTGCTTCTCTATCATGTAAAAAATCCCCATAAAGTGGTAATAAATTTAGGACTACTTTTAACTTAAAAATGTGTAAGTTACTATATTTTCAGCATAAAAATTAAATCTGGTAGCATTAATTTGACAGTTTCTAAAGTCTGAATTTCAAATACAAAATAACATTAGGAAACCATTGCTGGCCACGCAAATACAAGTCCACAGGTTTTGTAGAAAAGCGAAGATTTACAAAGCATTTTCTAATAGTTCACATTTATGATTTTAAAGTACACATTTACTTACTAAATTATTAAAATTACTTTTGCTAAGGATTCCTGCACTTAAAATTGCATTGCTTTAATATT
>WAAG01046071.1:0-10747 GCA_013390105.1 Tichodroma muraria
AATTTGAAGTTAAACTAGGTCTTGTTTTTTCACTAGAATAAAAAGATACTTAGAAATCTATGTTAGGTTTAAAAATCTTACCTGTGAGTTTTTAAAACAAAGTACATTAATTCAAAATTCTCATTTACTCTGCAGCCTGCAAGAACCTTACTCTCTAGGCAAACACAATTAAAGTTGTTATAAGGTGTATTTCTACAGGTTAAATAAAAATGACTACCAAGCCCCAGTCACTTGTATCTTACAATGAATATATGACCAGAAAGAACAGAGGTAATCTAGTATACTTATAGTACCATTTATTCTTATACACCTTTTGTTGTCATCTGGCTCAAACATCCGGGCCACCTGATAAACTAACTAGAAATGACTAATCTAAATGCAGGACAAAACCAAAATTTTCATCAAAATTTCATTTTCATTGAATTCACACAATATTCTTTGAAAAAGCACCCAAAACCCCAAATACATAGGAGAAATGTTTTTCTGCAACTCCCAGCAAAACTCAGTATTACAGTTCTTTATTCCTGTAGGATTATCTGTTTTAAAAAAACCTAACAAACCACAGCCTTTTGAAAGTAGACCCTTAACCAGCATCTCTGATTAATTTATTTATTAACTGCAATATATTCTCTGTAATTGAAATATCTGGTCTGCAGACCAAGTAACTGATAACTGTACCTGTATGAGACCTTTTATGTAGCTCCAAATTGCTTGGATGTTTGAAAGCCTTCCCACATAACTCACAAATATATTGTTTCTGTGACTGAAGAGTCTGTGATTGTCCTTCTTGTTCCAAAGGACCTTGGGATTTTTCCACTTCAACAGTTTGTTCAAAATTCTCCGAATCCACTAAATCTTCAGCTCCTTTTTCATCAGAAACTCTAACATCTGTTGCGTCCATGGTACTTTCGTTTACAGGTTCAATTTCTTCTGTTATTCTACTGTTATCTCTTTGGGGCTCAGGTGGCTGCTCTGCCCATTTCTGAGATCTTAGAAAATTTAACTTTTTGAGGTGTATTGCCTTTTTCAGCCGCATCTGTCTGGTGGGCTGCATAACTGTGCTCTCTGCATTTTGGTCTGAAGCAGCTTCACTTGCAGACTGAACCAGAAAGTTTGACGGTAAATGATCAGAGCTTTCCAGAACACACTCAGAGTGATTGACAGTGCAAGAATTATTCTCTGCTGTGTTTATTTCTGTGGATGTGTTGTAAGAAAAGGATGGTTCTGCTTCTCTCTCGTGATCAGAGGAAGCGTTTTGTTTGTAGAACTGTTTGCTGTAAAAGTTGCGTAGTTTGTAGTAGTAATTTGGCTGTTTAAATGGAACATCCGTGCAGCTGCCATCTAAGGAATCTTGTGCTGCTTTCTGTCCATCACCTGATGGGATGTGCAGATGAACAGACCGTGATGCATGTGAGTGGTGCTCAGCCAAGACTTTGTTAGTTTGTGTGTCAGCTGAGCACTCAGGCAGTAGGTTTGTCCCGTAGCCCTCACCGGCACAGCTGGCATCCGTACCCAAAGTATTCTGCAGTGAAAACACACCACTACATGGCATGCCGGCTGCCTGCTCCACAGCTGTGGAAGACTTTAAAAAGGTGTGGCAAATGTTCAGCACATTTTGTACTTGGAGGCACTGTGCAATGTCCAGCATAGCTTGTACATTGTCCTGACTAAGATCCAGGTGGGAGGTGTACATGAAATCCAGGATCTGGCCTATGCCACCTACATTTTTAATGTCCAAGTGAAACACATCATTCTTCTGGCCTGAAGAATTCTGGAAAAGGGTCCTGATAAAATAAGGCAAATATTCAAATACAAACACAAATAATTTACAAACACTTCAATAAGAAAAAGATACATAGATCTCAAACAGGCTGTTTGGTATGAAACAAGTTTGTATTCTAAAGCCTTACCTAGACTGCTGTGGTTTTGAAGACGAATTTCTCAAAACCGCTCAATTACTTGTCTCATGTATTAGTCCCACATTAGTGCACTTGAAGTATAAATCAAAGTAAATGATCAGTTATCTAATATGTTTTCAAATTAACACCCTATGCTTGTGGGTTTTTATCCACTGCTCTTCACATATTAGGTGCAGTGGTGTATTTATGGACAATTTGCAGAACTGGTTGACTCAGAATGGTTTTTCTCCTTTCATCATGGCAAATCAAACAGGACATGAGAAATTTTCTAGCAAAATGGAGAAGATGGACCTCAAAGTCAGCTAAACTCTTCTCCCCTGGCAACTGAGCTTGTCCATTGAACTCCATCAGTAAGCCTATCAAAGTTCTTAGTGTTAGCTCTTTCTCGACAAATACACAAGAGGATGACAATATTAAACATGAAGATGGCATTATTTTCAATTTATTCTTTCATATCAGAAAAGGTACTTTTTTATTTGTACTGGATAAGAAACAAGTAAAAGAATAATGAAGAGTACTGGTACATAATCCTAAAACAGCAGAGCAACCAATACCCACTGAATTGTCACTGAATCCTTAAAGTGAATAGATTCACAAAAGTTCTTACTATTTGATCTAAAGTATTGTCAGCATCAGAGATATAGTTCTTCACATGCACAAACAGTCCTAGATTAAGTGGGTTCATATTCTCTCTCAGTCAAGAACTTTATACCTTCCCATTAAAATCCTGACACTCCCTCAGTAAACAATGACATATAAATGGGTCAGGTCACTCATATGCAGTTACTTTCCTACACTAAAAAATGGCCCAAACTTGATGGTTCTTCTTTGTGGGCTAAATCTCAAACTTAGTTTTGTTTAAAGGTGGGCATGATATCAGTGAGCTCTAAATCTTAAGAAAATGTGAGTCTCTGCTGAAATTTTAGAAATGCAGGGTATACTCTGAAGCCAGTGCCCACATCCAAATTCTTTCATAAATCTAGACCACCCTATCTAAATTAAAACCAGAACTATAATGAACAGATCTGGGTTGAGAGCCTAAATTAATTAGCCACTTATATCCTACTGAATTTTAATAGGAGTTGAGCTCTTAGTTCTTTACAACTACTTTAAAAATTTTATCTTTGAGCATAATTGCACTTCATCAACAGTACACCACTAGAGGAGAAAAATGAACCTGTTATCTTTTTTCCCTGGTTATAACATAAAAATAGGTTTCTTACAAATGAATTAGCAGTTGAGCTTTAGAGATGTTTCAAAAAACAAGGTCTAAAAACTGCCAGATCTAACAGCTTACTCATAACTAATACAAAACACTAAGCTGGGAGATCCAGCACCCTCCAAAATTTGGAGGCACAATTGAGGGCAGTACAGAAGGGGAAGAAAGCAGTGATGTGGCATAATGGGCCACCCGTTTGTATTACTTTAAAACACAGTTGATGTCTCTGAGAATGTGAATAAGCAGAGATTCACTAATAACCTATACAGTCACATTTTATTTAGACTATGATCAATGAAACAAGTCCCATTATTTGGAAATGGATAATGTTTTATCAATTATATCCCTTATCTGGCTCTGTTCATATATTCTACTATGCTCCTTGTAAGCAGTTATCTTTTTCTGGTGAAATACTGAATGCAGGTCCATGCCAGAATCCATTATATGAAGCACTACAAGCAAGTTAAATCAAGAAAATGCCAACATCAAAGAGCATACAATGAATACTTGACGCAGCTTTATCTCTGGACAAACAGAGATAAAGCCCTTTTCTCCTTATACTCCCAAGAGTTACTCAGTCTGGGGCCAACAGAAGAAAATACCCTTCTCAGAGAAAACCTCAGCCAACAGCATTTAGTTAACTTTTTAAAGAGAAGAATTTTCTATCACATACCTGAAATATTGACTGAAAGCAGCTAATACATTTTTGTGTGCTTTGAAGCAGACACCCTTCACCACCAGCATGCAGTCACAGAGAAGCCCCTGAATGCGCTGCTCATGAAGCTGCTGGAGAAGATGACAGCTGTGGCTAGCAACACTGTCCATGCTAGAAAATCACTTAAATTACCTACAATGAAATAAAATGCTAAGGTGAATATTAAATTGCAAAATTAATTTAAAATATTAAGAACATTTTTAAAATTTCTTCTAGCTTTCAAAGGAAACGGACTGCAGTTTACACCTGCAGTCTGATTGCTAATGACATTTTTCTGGTTAAAGATGAATCACAGTATCACTCACCAACAGATACACAGCAACATACATAGGAAACACGGATTTTAACGGAGCCTTGCTTACAAAAAAGAGCACCTGCAAAAATCAAATGGTGCTGCCAATAAACTGAGCTCCATAACCACAAAAAATGCACCCCAATTTAGACAATGTCCACAATAATTAGATTCTAATAAAAACATATCACATGTACAAAATCAGTAGCATTTGTAATGGAAAACCTTGGTTTCTTCATCCTCTAGACTCAAAAGGGAGAACATAGTATTAGTATTAGAGACATTTGTTGCTGTTCTATGTACAGCAACACTGTGTATTGTAAAAAGCTATGTACATTTCCACTGTGGATCTGATTAATTAGACACATTAGCATGGTACTGTTTTTTATACAATGTAATACCTAAATGAAAAAATCCCCTCTTAACAGATTGAAAAGACAAATCACATTCCAATACAACACACTTACATTGGACTCTATACTTCTTTTTTTTTTTTCTAACAAGGATGTAATGCTTCCCCTGTGCATTTGTAAACATCACAATTCCAACTATTAGGACAATCAAAACTTCTAATCTTCTAAATAGGAATGAAAGAGGAAAACCTTCCTATTATAAGGAATGAAGTAGGAAAACCATCTTCTGTTAAGCATGACCACATAGTGGTCGCCCCATTCTCGAATCTCATGCACGATAAGGTTCCACATTTTAATTTATCCAGTTTTACTCTGTGATTCCCTCCCTGCCTCCTGCTGTATTACATGGGGCGGGCTATCATGTTGTCCTTTTTCTCTATTAATGCTTATCATGTTTTGACCAGGCTTTAAAATAAAGAAAACACATCAATTTGCTTTCTCTGTGAACATCTCCCACCACGGCAACCTGCAATTACTTTGACAGTGAGCTGCCTCTCCATCCATCAGGTGCGCGTCTCCCCACAGGGCCGGCGGGCACGGGGAGCCGCTCCCGAGCAGGGGGAACCCCCCCGGTACAGCCGCTATTTATGGTTAAGTTCCCCTCAGCCTTGCCCAGGTGGAGCCCAGGCTTGAAGTGCCTGGAGAAGGCGACAGAGGGAGGGTTTGCCTCATTGTGGGCCGGCTCTGCCCGGAGACAGGGCGGGAGAGCGGCCGGTGGCGGGGT
Source organism: Tichodroma muraria (assembly GCA_013390105.1). Classification (NCBI taxonomy): domain Eukaryota; kingdom Metazoa; phylum Chordata; class Aves; order Passeriformes; family Sittidae; genus Tichodroma; species Tichodroma muraria. Next base: position 5,283 of record WAAG01046071.1, read on the forward strand.
CGGGGGACGGGGCTGCGGCGGGAGGAGCACTCGTACACACAGCCCCGGGCGGGGGAACGCGGCGCGGCCTGGCACGGGCGGGACAGCGGCCGAAGGGCAGGAGCCGACCCTGCCCAGCCCAGTGCTTACCGGCTGCGGCCACCTCCCAGCTCCATCCCCGCCAGCGGCCGCTTCCGCCNGGATTTCCCACGCCGTGTGGCTCGACCACCCCCCAGCGCTGTCGCTCGGCGAGGCCCGGCCGAGACGGATCTGCAGCTGCGGGGAGCGGGTCGGGGCGGCTGGGTCCTGCGGGGGAAAGGAGGGGGCCGGGACCGCCGCCTGCACGGCGTGTCGGCCTGGGGAGCGGTACGGGGGTCACCGGTTCCGGGGTCGGGCTGGCGGGCACAGGGGGGACTGGGTCTCCAGTCTGGGTGATGGGTACGGCGGTTCCCTGTTGGGGTGGCGGGTACAGGGGATGCTGGTTCCCGGGGTACTCTGCTGTTCCCTGCGCTCAGGGAGGGCCTCGGGTGAAGCGAGCACGTGCAGCAGCGGGCTGCTCACCCTCTCTGTCAGTGGGTGCACTGGCGCGTTTCGCTTCGGCCCTCCAAGTGTTTCTTCCGAGCTGTAAATTAAGATCTCTTTGTATTCCTAGAGTGGCACTTCTGTGGGAAGGAAGAGGCTCCTGACCACTCACCAACATGGTAGTTTTCACATGTAATGCGTGTGGAGAAGCTGTGAAGAAAGCACAGGTTGAAAAGCATGTAAACATCTGCAGAAACTGTCAGTGCCTGTCTTGCATGGATTGTGGCAAGGATTTCTGGTATGTAATGGATGGGAAATAGCCTTGCTCACTCTTGTCACAAATACAAGAGATGCAAGTCAGAAATGTTCACTGAAATCTGTAGCATGACAGAAATGTCTGTGCTCTTACAAACACGTACTTTAAGCACATCACATTTTAGTAATTTAAGTATTGACAGTAATAAGGTTTAAATGATCCATTCATTTAAATCATCTATTACTTCAGCTTGTTGGTTAGCTAAGTGTTGCCTGGTTTGAAGACTGAAGCATTTCAGTGACCTGTGGTTAAAAATCTCTTATGTTCAGGGGTGATGACTATAAGGAACACGTGAAGTGTGTAAGTGAAGACCAGAAGTACGGTGGGAAAGGCTTTGAAGCCAAAACTAACAAAGGAGATGCTAAACAGCAGGAGTGGATTCAGGTAGGGTTTGTACTCTATACGCCTACAGTAACTATTGTCTGTAGTTATCAAAGACAGAAAAGAGTACTGCTCAAGCCAGAGATCTGTTTTTACCAATATCCCCAGGTGTCTTCTGGCATTTGCTTGGTAGGTCTGTGTTTATTCTGGTAAGATATGTGTCTTTTGCTATGAATCTGTCTCTTACTGGTTTGTTTTAGTGTAGTGTTTCCACCTGCTTACAAAGAGACATTGGTAGTTGTCCATCCTTTTCATGCCATTTATGCTTTTGCATACCTCTGTCAGGTGTCCCTCTCCATGCCATATTCTTTGTTCAAGGCTCAAAAATCCTACTCTGCTCAGTTGTTCTTCATATGTAAATTATATCTTTGGTCTTCTAAAATCTTTCCACTTTACTGTATGCTTGTGAAATGCTGTTCAATATATGAGTGAACCTCATAGATTTACCACGTGTCATAATTAAGTTTTCTGTGTCCTTTTTTCCTTTCTAACTGTTTTTTGTGAGTTAATCTACTTTTGGGTGGTTTATTTGTTTGTTTTTTTTTCACTGCCGCTGATCATTGTGCTGGCATTTTCATGGAATCGGCTGTTTTAACCCTGAGATCATGTATCTAAGCTCCAATGGTCAACTAAAGCCTGCCATTTTAGATGTAAAATTAGATAGCTTTTCCTTTTCTTCTTGCTTTACATGAACTTGTGTTGAATGTATTTCACCTTTTTATTACTTAGTCACTCATTTTCTTAAGATCTTTCTGGAATCCTCAGTCCTCATCCTGAATAGCTTCATATCATTGGGAAAATTTTCTGTCCTCTTGCCAGATACTTTGTAAATATGTTGAACAGGAGAAGCTCCAGCATGGATAGAAATATCTCCTACCCTTTCTATCTTACACAAGAACCTACCCTCTTATAGCTGTCCTTCAAAGGTTTTTGGAAGGACCTCAAACACATTTTTAAAACCCCATTTGTAATAAGTTAGGTCACATTTATGCATGGAATTGTTGATTTCTATCGTGTAGAACATATCCTAACAAGGTGCTAAGCTACACACATACTTGAAGCATATGATGAATACCATTAAAGTCAGAGATGAGTGCTCTTGCTGAGATTGAAGACTCATCAGTCAAATGTTTGAGGACATTTGTAAAGGCAGCATCATGTGATTGTGGTTGCTCGTGAACATTGGTAGCCTGCCTCAATAGTAAGTAATTCCTATGTAGAAGGATGAGGGATTATTACCAAACACTTTTTTCTGATAGTCTTAACATACCCACAAAGCCTTTCAGTCATCAGATTTTCTGAAGTACAGGAAGGCTTAACAATGTCCAGTGGCTGCACTTTTTAAGTACTGGGAAGCCCAGAGCCTTTTTTCCCCCCCAAAAGCAGCAGTGCTGTTCAAAGGATTGCCATGAGGCCCTGATCTAATTTCTCTTCTCTCATGCTGACACCCATAGCACAGGAATATCCAAAGCTGTCCTATAGGGATAAATGCTTGTTGAAGCTGGCACTGCTGCCAGAAGAAATGTATGTCAGCTGTGGCATCAAAAGTACACCTGATTTTTCATAATTAACTCCAGAACCAAAAAGTTGCTTTTCTTAATGCAGTTCTTTTTCATGCTGTGAGAATCCTTTCTGTGCTACAGTTACTTTAGTTTGAAATGTTTTTATTAAAGTTTGTAACTTATTCATCAGAAAGCACTGGTGAGCAGTCCTGCTCTTGCCTCTGCTTACTACATAGGTATAAATGTTTATATAGGTAACTTTGACACATCTAACGAACTATGATAGAACCAAAGGTCAGTGTTTTTCTCATGTTTTTTGAGTACTTTCTATGAGCAGACTATACCAGCTGCAGGTGCTGGGTGATTTTTGCCCAGAATATTTCAGACTTGCACACCTGACATGTACCATTTGATCTTTATGCTGCTTAATTAATTTGATCCTTATGCTTCCTGATTTAATTCTGGTTTTCTTCATTCAGAAAATTCATGAAGTAATGAAGAAGCCCAACATAAGCCCTAAAGTGCGGAACATCCTTGAGCAAATGCGTGCCTTTGATAACATTCCAAGGAAAAAAGTAAAGTTTCAGGTAAGTTTTAATAGAGATTTGCAGTAATCCATGCAGTGAGCATAAAAATAGGCTTTTTTAGGGAATGCCACTCTCTTTTAACAAAGTTGGGACAAATTGCTTATTTGGGCATCCATATAGGTTGTGTAATAACTGAAATAGGCAGTGGTTGTAAAATGCATTTATTTGCTTAAAAGGACTCTTGGTCAACTGTTGAACTAGGTATTAAGCCAGAAACTTACATTTTAAGGTTAACTCCATATGTCGGTTTGTTCTGTTTTCAATACCTTTCTTTTTTTACTATTTGCTATTTCTATTGAATATCCAAATTCTTTGACATACTTTTAAAGATTTCTTATTTCTTTGGCTTTGTTTTTTCCTGAAGGCAAGATCCTGTTTTGAGAGTTTTCCTGTTACTCAGTATTCTGACAGAATCTGCTGCTCTGCATGCTTCACTAAAGTAAATTACAGATGTGGAGAATTTACTGTGTGTAAAGAATTTCATTGAAAGTAAAGAATTACTCACAAACTGGCCTTTTTTTCCCCCCTCTCTGTTCTGGGCCCTCAGATTGTGAGGATGAGGGAAGATCAGGCTTGCTTCCAAAGCACTTAAATAGAACTTAATAGAGCTGTGGTGAAATTGCTGCTAGCAAGCTGAAAGTTAGAATATTTCCCTACAGAATTAATGTTCTGAGCAGGAAAAATGGTATTTTCCAGAAGCTTCTCTTTTTGATAAGATGCATTGCAGTGGAAGATGAAAAGTTTTTTCAGTTCATTGTTCCAATTTACTAATGCACCTTTCGTGGGGTTTTCATTGCAATGCAGAAATCTTTACATTACATTTAACATTGAATTCCACATTTCTAAAAGTTGATCTCTTGCAGATAGCGTGCAACAGTACAGCATAATTTACTGCTACATTTTCATTTTCACCAGGAACACCTGCAGTAACGCTAACAACTTTCAAATGTTTGCATTGAGATACTTGCTTAGATTATACTCTCCTGTAATAAAGTAAGGTATCAATTTAGGAGCGTGCCATATGTCCAGTACACAAGTAAATAAGATCAGATCATTGTTTTAACTCATGGGAAAAGTCAGAAGACTTGGTAGGACCTTAACATAGCCGTTAGTATCAAAGCNACTTGGGGATAGCTGTTGGTGAGGCAATTGAGATATATGGTGTAGCCTCCTAACAGTACCTCGACATTACATAAAACAATTTAGCAAGGAGGCTTGAGAGATTGATAGGAGTAACCTGTAACCAGATCTTAGTCAAAAGCAGTGATTAGATTATTAAATGAAAAATAAAAAACATTAATTATATGGTAATTAAGAAAGAAAATCAGAGGTGCGTGTTTTCAGTTACTGTTTTTTCTATGCACAGAATTGGATCAAGAACAGTTTGAGAATTAATGACAGCAATTTGCAAGATCAGGTGTGGGATGTTTTCTCGGAAGCAACCAGAAACGTAAGTTTAACTGGAGGTACAACATTATAAAATGGGAATGCACTCTAAAATGTTTGAAGGAAAACCTTTCAGGTTCCCTTTGTAGATATTAGTGGACACATTGTCTCCCATAGTTCCAATAGATTATGTTACGATGTAATATTTCCTGACTAAATTGTTTATTTGTGGAACACAGAACTGTTGCTGAGGTAGTTGTTCATACTGGATAGATTGTGATTGAAAACGTGGACAGGATGACACGATTGTGCCATGATAATCAGAAGACTAACTTATGCTACTAGTACATTAAAAAAGGAAAAAGCACTGCCTTTATCTTTCAATCTTTTAGCACACACTTAGATGGAATAAGACATTTTTCAGAGTTTATTGGTCTCAAATTTATGTGTATTGGAGTGAGAAATTAACAAGCAAATAGAGTACCTATTTCATTTGTGGGGAGAGAGATCCTCCAGTTAGTGGCGCAAGTTCCTCCCATTTCTTTGTCCAAATTGTGGGCTCACTCTGACCTCTTGTCAGAGCCTAATTCTTCGGTATTTCATTACCAGTTTAGCATGTTTTGGTGGGGTGTTGTTTTGTTTGCTTGTTTGCATCTATTGCTGCTACTTGAAAGCTGTTGGAGAAGCTCATTTCTCAGTTGATGTAAAGATGCTCTCCCCCCTTTCCCCCACATTCTTTTGAGGAAGAATGTAGGCAGAGCTTCGGCATTAATCCCCTGTTGATGATGCTTT
>WAAG01046072.1:678-16993 GCA_013390105.1 Tichodroma muraria
TCTCTCTCTTTCTCTCAAGGGAGAGCAATGAACATTCCTGGGACCCCAGTAAGGGCAAGGCTGATATCTCCCAGGAGGTATGGTGTCCATCACGCTGGCTGTGAGATGAGGACCGAGCTGGTCTAACTGCCTTTTGCCTCTTCGCCCAGGGAATATAAGAACAAAGCACAAACACTGTGCTGTGCCTCAAATCCAGGTAGGTTTGGCATGGCCATACAAACATGTGGGATGATTCTTATTTTATGTCAGCCCTCCTTGGCTGGGAAGGGGAAAGAAAGATGTGTCCATGCAGGCTTTTCCTGTAGTTGTCTGCAATTGAAAATTGGTTTTATCCATTTGCAAAATTGTACATTTTTTTGGCAACAGGGAAGGCAGGAAGAAAAAATAGTAGGAAACAAGGTAAAGTGACTCAAAAAAAAACCCCACACCAACGTTTATCTATGTAAAAGTTATCAGAATGTAAAGGAGCAACCTTTTTGCCTTAGTAGCAACTAAGGCAAAGCTGGGTCTTACATTTTTGTGCCCCTGGCTTGTGTTTGTATGTTGTGACATATAGCTAAGAAACATCTTGTGTTTGCTTTAGCTGAGTATGACAAACAGTCTTTCCTACAGACNTGCTAACAGCTCAGCTGAATCCCAGGAAGCTGATTTAGAGGTGAGAAACCACTTTGAGTACATAGATCATCTGCTGAAAACAGTGCCAACTTGTGCCTGGTTTTAGACATGGATGGACCAGCCTACTGCCTGGTTGTGCTGTGATGAGTGGCTGGGCTGTGCCCAGCACAAACTCCCTGCCACAAAGTCTCTCCAACCATTTTGTTTTGAGGGCTACAGAGACAGAAGAGAGTCTCAAGGACCTTTAAATATTGTCTCCCTGATTTTCTTCCACTCGCTGTTTTTGAAACTAAGCTGCTGTGATAACAGCCAGGATTTTAAGTCTCTTCTCCTTTGTAGGAAGTTTTACTGTGAATTCACCCCGGCTTCCAGGTTGCACATATTGAATTCTGCTGTGTGTGAGGCTGAAAGAGGAGACTCAATTTCCTTGTGGTGAATGCTTCCAAGAGCTTCTGAGGGAAGTCCTACTAAAATAGCACCCTTCTCTTTCCTTCTTCCCATTGTCCTTTTTCTTAACATACCACATTGCATATACAGAGGTCTGTTCACATCTCTGCCCTGTATTACTGGACGAAGATTTATTTTTGGTTAGCTTGTGTCTGGTACTTGGATGACCTTGGCACAAATCTCACTTGGAGTGCAAGCCTTCTATGAGTTTGGCATGTAGGGTGGAAATTATCTGAGGGTCACCTCCCCACAAATTACTCCACTGTGCATCTGAGACTGTCACGTCTGTCTCCCTCCAGAAGCCAGAAATGAAGAGAAAGAAATATGTCTAGAGCACAGTGCATCAGACTTACTTCATTCCTGTTTCAGGATGAGATATATATCTCTCAGAGGGAACTGTTTCTTTCTGGCCACCTCAGGGAGGCCATGTTTGTAGTAGGCCTCTCCATTATGGATAGTCTCCTTTGGCCAAATAAATTGTACTGCAGCCACTCCTGTCTAAAGTCTACCCTTTATAATCCAGGTGGCAGAGACAATTTCTGTTTGCAGAGGTGTTGTGAAACTTAAATGCAGTAATGCTTGCAGGGCACCTACATGGGGAGGTGAGAGCAGTATGGTAAAGTTTATCAAACTGTGAGCATGATGAGCTGCCCTCCAAAGGCTGCCAGCGAGGAGTTCCTCTGGCACTGGCAACCCCTGTTCCTGAGGAACACAGGGAGGCACCTCCATTGCCTCATCTTTATCGTGAGCTGTTAGTAACATGGGCAGGTCATGAAGTAGATGGTTTCTTGCAGGAAAGGCAACACTAAAACCTCAGCTTATATGGATGCCGAAGTTCCTCAAGAGAAGTTACAGCCATACATTGGTAGAAAGTAAAGATACTGTGAAGTTATTGTCAAGGGAGACAATGGAAAGAGAGCTTGGTGTAAAATGTCATTTTAATTCCTTTTTATTGAAATTGCTTTACTTTGTTTACATTTATCTCTATGACACACACCAAAAAAATCCAGGATTCCAGCAAAACTGTATTTATTTTCAGTTTGTGTTGTAAGAGAGAGGTTTTAATTTTGTCAAAAAGCAATGAGTTTACTGAAAACCTTTTTAAAAAAAAGAAATATTTCTTGTCCAAATACAAGGAAGCTGCACTGAAATATTTCTTTTTTCCACATGTCACTTTAGGAAATTAATTTTACTATTTGCTTTAGCAAGATCAGGAGTTCATCCAAATTACTGGGCATGTGTGTTTGAATATTATATTTTTCTCTAGAACCTTGCTCATGAAAGTCATTCTCTTGACCATATTCTTCATTATTAAAATTCTAACCTTACTTTTTCCTAGTTTTTGAAATTTTTAATCAGTCACAGTTCTGTGTTACCACTTTCTTGATCTAAACATGGCAATAAATAGTTGTTTACAAGGCACAAAAATGTATCACAATGATTAAGGCAAGGCTGGGGTTCTGCTGGTGTTTGCTTACATTGTTGTGGAAGAATATGCATACTTATTATGAAAACTCACCTTCAGAAAAAATAACTGTTTGCAGATACAAATCAAATTTGTTTCTTCAATATATGTTAGTATATTTGCCAAAATATCTAACAGTATGTTTTCCTGTATTACTCAGGTGGATTTCAAAGAGTGCTTTCCTTCTCTTGGCGTTTCACAGGCACACACACACACACGTCTGCATACATGCACAAACACTCAAGTGCACAGAAAGTTCATCAGGTATTTATTTCACTGTGTGTTAGGCCCCACTATTCAAAGCTGGTTTTTGTGTAAGGGGATTAGGACTTTGACTGACTTTCTATGGCATATGAAGAATGAAAAGTACAATAAAGCATGCTAAAGACTAGAGACCAGATAACAGCACATCAGCAACTAATTGCTATGTACACTGTACAGCTACAAATGAAACACAGCAAGAGACTTGAACAGAATCTATTACATAGAACTATAGCAATGGTTTGAGAACAAAGCTAGAAATTCAGAGGAAAAAAACCCAAAAAACTCCAAAATAATAAAACAGTTGGAAGCTTTATGGAGTTTTTGACAATTTTGTAGCTGGAAGGGTCTTTCTATAAATATTTTCCATGACAGTGTTGTATATTGCTCAAGCTGGAAAGAACAACTCCTGGCTGCTTTCACAACCCAGACTAGCAGCAGCGATGCTTACATCCTGCAGGATCCTCCACTTTTTCTCTCAGCTACTCTGCATTGCAAGAGTGAGAGGTGAAAGGGGACTGAATCTGGGCACTGGTGTAGAGGAAGTTATGGGGTGTAAAGAGGCTCTTCAGGCTTTGTCTGTGCTCATGGCATTAAAACATCATCTATACAGTGTTTTGCTGTACCTATGGGGTGCTCTTGTTCCCTCCTCACCAGGCAGCAGGGGAAGCAATGGAGCTGGTGCCTTCTGGGCTGCACACAACCCAGTGCTCCAGGGCTGTCCCCATCCTTCTTTCAGAGAGGCTGCCCTAAGACACTCTTTCAAACTTCGCACAATCTGCAGGAGCCACTCCTGAAACCTTTGAACATTTGAGTGCCTTCCAAATGTCCAAATGGGTCTTCATCTTGCTCAGTTAAGGAGGGTGTCTTGTTTTATTTAAATTATGTGTAGGGTCCTCTTGTAATATGATTATTTTGTAGAGGTAAGATGTATATGCCCTTGGGTAAAGGGAAGAATATCACTATGGAATGATGTCAGTACACAAAGAAATTAAAGCAACACCAATTCCTCACAAATGCTCTGTGCTTGCAGAGCAGAGTGGGCCAAGTCTTCTTATGTGGGAAGATAGTAGAGAAGCTGTTCAAAGGAGTTTCAGATAAACCATTCCTGTATGACTTTTTGAGAATTATTAATATTGGTTGGTTGTCAAAGACAGACACAATCACTTTCCATTTTGTTAAATGTACAATTTACAATGGTGCTAGTCTTTAATGTGTTGCATAGTTTAGTATTTTTCCTGTTGTTGATAAAGGCTATTTGTCAAAAATGTGGCTATTAAGCCATTTTCAGTCCCTGATCTCCCTTGCACATATGGCAAAACATAATGAGTTTTCAAACTGGAAAAATAGTTAGCATCTTAAAAGTGATGTCTAGGTTGATTTGAAGAATTCATTCACCTGTTGTCCTGAAGCCTTTCTGAGAAAGGTGTACTGCTTCTGACAGTTTATTATATGTTGTTTATTATAGTGTCTTATTCAGAAATACAAACACCTTATAGATAGATAAAGAATATCAAAGAGATAAATAACTTTTCTGTTTGGAAGATAACTTTTCTATTGAAAATATTTTGACCTCACTAAAAATAGAAAAAAGACTAATTGAATGAAACAGCTTTTAAAGCAATCTCTAAAGTTTGCAGCATAAAATATACCAATTTTTATTTAGTCTTCTAAGCTGTTGACACTACACAGTCCTTTTCCACAATGCAGCCTCAGCCCATAGCCCTTCCTGGTTCAGACTCTGCAGCCAGGCTTTGAACAAAAAGTGTGTTCCTCTAAGTGTGCTGGTGACCCCCATGGTGGCTGAGTGCTTAGGTCCCCCACCAGGAAGAAATCATGCTGGTTTTCTGCAAACATGCTCCAGAGCCCACAGGTGGTTGCTTTTCCTGCAGGGAGAATATTCATACAGTGAGATGCCATTCAAGGTGACTATGGAAGGCAGTCAGTGAGCCATAATGGCCCACAAGTTGATATATCAAAAGGCTTTGGAGTAGTTGATGTTACTTTGGAAATACATTTAGGGCAACCAAGATTTGAATCTGCCTCCAATTTGATTAGAAAGACTCAGACTCAGTGGATGGCAATGGAGGGGTTCCTCCAGGAATCAAATTTATCACTTATTTGTACTTATATAATAACTAAAATATAATTATTATCTCTGTGTGTGTGTGTGTGTGTGTGTGTGTATTAAGTAACATAAAGTAGTAAACGACATTTCCAAGCTTCAGTGGATATAATTTTACAAGAATTGAAAGCATGTGAACAAAAAATGGGAGCCTGCTTTGGTTCTTTTGTTTTCTCCCCAGTACAAATGTGGCACTGTGCAAGCATCTCTCAGATGGCTACAAGTTAAATTTTGTGTCTCTTTGGAGTAAGAAGGCAATTTCATTGCGGCTGAGTGTTGTGCAGACAGAGTGGCTGTAAAAATCTTCAGTCATTTATGTTAGTCACAGAAGTAATAACTTTGTTACTGGAACAGAGGCAGATTGCTGATGTTTTGGGGTAATACTTTTTCCTCTCCATATTTATTGTAACATCAGACAAGGTTTTACTGATTTCACACAGACATTTGTTATTAACATGTAAAAGGATTTGGTCTTCTTGAGAGATTCTGGGTTTAGATAATCTGAACATCTATTTTTAATTTTATTTTTGTTGGATCTTTTAAAATATTTCCTTATAATCGTTAACACACATCATTTTAGCATGTTGATTATTACATCTTCTCCTTTTTACCACACTGAATATTTTTTTTCTTTATACTCTTAGGTAGAGTTTTATATTTCTCCTCTTTCACCAGGTAGGTTACAGCTATGCTTGTATTTCCTCTTTTTCATGCTGCTAAGCAGAGATGATAATTTGGATGAATTATTAGTGCATTTTTAGGAAGAAGAATTGACTGAGCCCAGCACAAGTGGTCTGTAAAGCTGGAAGGGGCCTTCTCCACTGGGATGATCACATGTTCATGTACTCCCACACTCACAAAATGGAAAACGGGTGAAAATGGAAAAGAGGATCATGTTAATCTGTGTAGATAATTCAGATGTTTCATAGCAGTCCCCTGGACAAAGGCAGTAAGGTGGAGCCATGCCAAGTCAAGAGACCTAAAGTTTTTTAAAAGAATTCTTGCCTTAACATACCAGCACCTGGGCACTTCAGTTCTAACCTGCTGGAGTTATGTATAATTGATGTAGGGGTTGGAAAAGTCATCTGACATCAGCATAAGGAAAATGTTAAGCTCTCTCATTTTCTAGCACATGATTTTTAAGACATTTTAATCCCCTCCCTTTCAAGAGTGGGTTTACTGGGGCGGTCAAGGGGTCATTAACACTTCTGCTCCTCCACCATTAACAGGCAAACTCATCAAGGACTGGTGTTGGACACTGTTATTTCATTAATGCACACACCTGTATTTGTGTTTTTTTTCCTTCAGCCAAGTCCTCATCATCCAATCTCTTTAACAGTATTTGAAGTTTAGAAATTGTATTTCATTTAAATATCATCAGCTCAAAGCTCCAGTAACAGACCTCACTGGTTTTAGACGTTGCAGGTGTTCTAGGAGGAAGAAAGGAGGCTTGCCTAAAATTGTTTTGCTTGCTATTGAAAGGACCAGAGCCACAATGGAGAAGATGTTTCACCAATGACTGTACATCACTCTGTGAGCAGTAGAGAGGGACAAGATCATCACTAGGCAGCCTCTTGGCGTAGACTGACAAAACAGATGAAACTAAAATGGGATAACTGGCACTTATCAAATGTGGTAAAGCAAGCATAGTTCCTCTGCCTGCTGTAGAGGCAGGCTGATACCTGCCTATATACCTCTTTCTGAAAGTCACTCAGGGATGCAGTTTTATACAGCCAAATACCCCTCTGTATGTAAATTTATTTAGTCAATGTCATTTTATGCTTATGTACATGAAGGCAGAAGAATATGACATCACTAAGTGCACCCTCAGACACTAAGTTGAGTGGTATGATTGACACACCCTAAGGATGGGATGCCATCCAGAGGGACCTGGACAAGCTCAAGAAGCTGTTGCATGGGAATGTCATGTGATTTGAGACCAAGTGCATGGTGCTGCACCTGGATCAGGGCAACCTGTACTATCAATACAGACTGGGGATGAACAGATCAAGAGCCTGCAAAAAGGGCTTGGGAGTGCTGGTGGATAAGAGGCTGGACATGGCCTGGTAGTGTTCACTTGCAGCCCAGAAAACCAGTCATAACCTAGGCTGTTTTCTTGAAGGTGAGCTTGTTTGTCTTCTAGATGGAAGAAATGCATTTCAGAGTCTACCTGGATATTTTGGATCACTTGCTCTCTGGAAATACAAAAAAAATACCCAAAACACAACCAACATACATTGAATATATGAAGTCAGAAAGGAACTGACTTCTGTTAAGTGCTTTGATGCAATAGAAACTGAAATGATGACCATACGATGTGTAGTGAATGCAAGTTAAACAGAAGAAAATGGCACATCACCTCAATATTCATTACTTAATGACACAAAACTGATGATATGAAAACTGCTGTAGGTGATCAAAGTTGTATAGTCAGGCTAGTGTAGCACTCTGAACTCCAAATATCTATTTGACATTCTGCCTAAGGTTACACTCTTTTTTTTTTTTTCTCCCTTCTTGAGATTGATTTCTTATTCATTCTTGTTTTTTGCTAGTTTGTGTCTTAGTTTTCTCCAGCCTAACCCTCCTGGGACAGACAAAGGTAGAAAAACTTCAGTTTACTGCTATTTTACTCTGCTTTGCTTAGCCTCTTGAAGTTGCTTCGTTGCTTTAGAGACAGTCACTTTCTGGTATGTGAGGACAGGATGTCATGAGGCACCTAGTAGAATAGTAAACCCAGGCTTTGATCTATTGCTAGAAATAGATGTGGGAAGAGAGAAAAAGGTTGAGCTTTTCTCAAAGATAGATTATATATATATATATATATGACTCTTTACAGGAGTAAACAGAAGTTAAAGATACCACAGCTCCAAGAAAATGGGTCAGGTAAACCTACTAGGGTCTTCCTCTGACTCAGGCAAACTGGCTACCATCCCTGTTTAGTAATATACATAGGTTAAAGCATTATTTTCATCCAAAAACCTGGTCTACCAGAACTTCCATGTAGCTACAGGCCATTGCCACATGATCTCAGCTTCATGGCTTCCTCAGGGGGGGATTGGCTTTTCTCATCCCCAACTGCCCCATGTGGAGAAAAGCTGAGCAGATCCCTGGCAATTTGCTGAGATGTTCTGGCCACGATTTGCAGAAAATCCATCACCTGCTGGCATATAGCTGCCATTCATCTCATATTGAAATCCCTCACTCAAGTCTCTTATTCACAAAAAGGGGGTTGGAGGCAAAAGAACTCAGTATTTTTCCCTTCTAGATATCTTTTAAATGTGACCTTTTGTCTCCTGCTCAGGTTTATTTATATACATTGGCATATCAGAAAAGTGACTGGCAATGTTAAATACTGTGATTTGAATTAGTGGTTTGTGTAGCATCCAAATAATCTGAATAAAGTACATTACAAAAATACTGGAAATTGACATTATATCTATGTTGATGCACATTTCATTGCCAAGAAAAGAGCAGTTTGGCTGAAGGATCCAACAAAATCTGCTTAGTGGGTCTTCCTTGGCGAGAGCCCACAAAGCAGATTGCTTTCATACAGTACTCCCTTAATCACTGTAAAGAGGTTTCAGAGAGATTAATAATAACTAGTGCAGTTGTTACACCCACACACAGTGACTCAGACACACGGCCCAGGGAGAGTCTTTACCTGTGTGGGCCACACAGACACATGCCAATATTTAGTCCAATAAAGTTGTCTTTCCAGCAGCATGAATGATAATCTTGGAGGTAGATGATGACAGGGCCTGTCAAACAGGCCCCTATACTGAGACACAGCCCAATATATAACGCCATCTCACTAGAGCCACATTAAAGGCTGCAATGAAATCCTCTCACTCTCTCTCTCCTTCTCTCTCAAATATCAGCAACACTGATTAAAACAAAATAATACCTAGTCCCAGCGTCATGCTGTGCCGCAGGGAGAGGACTCTAAAAGTAATGAGGGCTCATTTATTTTAAATGAATTTTTGGCCAGTGTTCCTGAGCGCAGGGCTGAGGCAGCTGGCTGTTAGTCAGACACGATGCAGGCAGGAGGTGACCAGACAGTGCTGTGGCAGCGGGGGGTGGTAGAGGAGTTCTGAGCTGCTGCTGCTCCTCATGCTAAACGTGTGGATAGCCTTGGTGCTACTGACTCTGTGCTGGCCACAGCAGACAGCCATCTATGTTTTTTCCCCTTTTGGACCTGTTATTTAGCTTAAATTTTGTGGGGTTTATGTTATCTCATCCCCTATTTCTGACATAAAAGAGCAGCAATTGTGATTTGATTAACCTCCCTGGGTACAGGTACAGTGCTCAGGAATACTCTACCCGAATCTTTAGTCAGATACAGATTAGCAGAGGATAATAATTCAGTGGCTGTTACAGAGCAAGTTCCATGTAGCAATTGAAATTAACTAATTATGGATTGCCTCCAGCTTGCAGCTCATTTGATAACACAGCTCCTATTGACTTCAATGGCACGGGAGATTGTGGAAGCCTTGGACTAGAGGCAGTAGTCAGTCAACCATAACATTATCTATGGAAATAAATGCCTTCCAACAAGAGAACCAGAGATAAATTGAGGACAATTAGGAAGTATTTGAGCTCTCATTCCTACCTGCAATATGGTAGGAGGTCAGGCTCTGAATTAATTAATTTTGTGGTCAAAAAGACATAAGGCATCAAGCCACTTTGGGGAAGAGGAGAAAAGCCAGTTCCTGCTTGGCTAAGTTGATTTCCTTCTGTGAGAATGTAACCCACTTAGATGAGGGAAAGACTTGTGGCTGTTGTTTACCTGGGCTTCAGTAAAGCTTTTGACACTGTCTCCCACAGTATTCTCCCAGAAAAGCTGGCTGCTCATAGCTTAGATGGGCATACTCTTCTCTGGGTAAAAACATATCTGGATGGACTGGCCCAGAGAATTATGGTGAATGGGGTTAAAGCCAGCTGGTCACTGGTGGTGTTCCCTATGACTCTGTTCTGAAGCCATTACTGATTAATGTTTTTATCCATGATTTCGGTGAGGGGATCAGGTGTACCCTCAGTCAGTTTGCAGATGACATTAAGGCTCTTGATCTGCTGGAGGCCAGGAAAGCTCTGCGGAGGGATCTGAACAGGCTGGATCAATGGCCCAAAGCCAATTGTATGAGGTCCAACAAGATGAGGCACTTGGGTCACAGCAACCCTGTGCAGGCTTGTGGAAGAGTGGCAGGAAAGCTGCCTGGTGGAAAAGGACCTGGAGGAACCGATTGACAGACACTGACTGTAAGCCAGAAGGGGTTCAGGTGGCCAAGAAGGCCAGGGGCATCCTGGCCTGTATCAAGAATAGCATGGACAGCAGGACCAGGGCAGTGATCATCCCCCTGTACTCATCACTGATGAAGCCACACCCAGAATCCCATACTCAGTTTTGGATCCCTCACTACAAGAAAGACATTGAGGTGCTGGAGTGAGCCTAGAGGAGGGCAGCATAGCTGGAGAAGCACCTGGAACACAGTTTTTATGAGGTGTGGCTGAGGAATCTAGGGTTGTTCAGCCTGAAGAAGAGAAAGCTTAGGGAAGTCTTACCACACCATGCAACTGTCTGTAGTCAGGTGGGGGCCAATCTCTTCTGCCAAGTGACAAATGAAAGGATAGAAGAAATAGCCTCAAACTGTATCGGGGGGATTTAGATTTGATAGTAGGAAAAAAAATCTTCACTGAAATTGTTGTCAAGCAGTGGAACAGGCTGCCCTGGGAAGTGGTTGAGTCACCATTCCTGGAGATACTTAAAAGACATGTAGGTGTGGTCCTTTCAGACCTGGCATAGTGATAGACTTAACAGTGTTACATTTGTGGTTGGACTCAACGATCTTAAAGGTCTTTTCTAACCTCAATTATTCTATGATCCTTTTCTATGAAAAGCAGAAGAAATTTCTACTTTTCTAACCTTAAATGTCTCCCTGTGGAGAAGGGGCACAGAATTTATTTGGGGCAGTACTATATTGTCTGGCTTACCGAAGGTTTTCTTTTCAAGTTGTTTCTCTAACCCCTCCACGCCCAGGCCAAATCATACAGAGATAATGACAGGAATATGGGGAGGGGAACATTCACTCCAAAGTGTGGAGCACAATGTGAAACTGAAAAAAAAGATTTGGTTTTCTTGTTTTAAGAGAGGAAGTCAAACAGAGATTGAACTTGAACTTTCGTTTAAAATTTTTGTCCTTTTGGTAACCTGCAGAAAAGCACAAAGTGCTTCAATAGTCAGAAATTTTCAGACCAGAAATCACATCAATAAATTTCTGCTATCCATCGTGAAGCTGTATTAGCTCACTCCCACAATTTTTGCTATGAAGAAGGCTGCTTCTTTAAATTCATAGTGTTCAGTGTTGCCATGGTTTGCACTGTACACAGCTAATCAGTTTAGTTACAGACCGGATGGATAAGAGCAGTGTTTCAATAGCCAGTCTCCTAAATGGATCTATAGAGCCTAAAAAAAATTAGCAACTCACATATTATTTTAAATTCCAGGCTATTTGCCAGAAAAATAGTATGCAATACATATGATAAAGTGTGAAGGTGACTCCATTTATGAAATGTGAGTGTGGGAATACAGAACCGATTTTGTTTGTTTGTTTGTTTGTTTTAAATTTCTATATATTTATTGAAATTGGCAGCTTCAATTCATTTGTTTAGGTGAATTAATTTGACTTAGGTACAAGCCACATGTTTTAGAATTCTGTATGTTGTTTGTCTTGTTTCTTTTGCATAATCTGTCAGAAGCTACATTGTAGAGGGCCCCAAAGAGCCTCTGTGGCATGAATGGCATGATATGCTATTATGTACAGAAGCCTCTCTTCACCTGAAGTAGCTTTTCATACATTGTAAAGACTTTCCGACTCAACAGGAAGAGTTGTAAAATAAGAAAGAGAAATAAACAGCTCAGCCTATAGGCTTGTTTTAACACAGTAGAAAGAGAGAACAAGTAAATTGGTAAAAAGGTTAGAAAGATGAAGGGAATGGGGAGGAAGGGAGAAGAGACTAACATGATCAATAATTTGCTGAAGGAAGCACTGCAGTTGGGAAGTCTGCACTCAGTTACGAGATAAGAGATAATGATAGAACTACACCACTAGAAGCCATGTAAGTTCAGGGAAAACCCATAGAGAGTGTGGGGTGTCCAGTGCATCGTGTGGAAAAGCAGTGATCAGGTGGTTTAATGGTGATGCAACTATAGGAAGCATGTAGCTTAGAAGTCACTGTTTAAAATTATGAAAAAGTAGTGTCACTAAAATGATTATGGGGTTAATTTTTTTCCCTTGCATTGATTTATAACATTTCTTTTTAAATGAAAATCTCTCTAAACACTAGGAAGAATAATTTCAAAATACATAGCATATTGGGAAAAGGATATTTCATAGATTTCTAGTTAACAGTAAATTTAGTAGCTAAATTTCCAGCAATAAAAATTTAAATAGTTAACTTGGACACGTAGTCTATTTCTTTCCTGTCCATGAATCTGCTTGAATATTCCCTCCTTATTTTTCATTTTAACTTGCTCTGAGGATAGTTTCCAAAAACTGTTGATTGTGAGAAGCTTTCGGTAGGTTTAAAAAAAAAAAAAATCAATCAAACCAGTTTGGATTTAATGTGTTATTCACATGGTATTTCTGTGCCTCTACTGAATAATTATGTGTCTGTGAAAGTGTTTGGTAGAAATGTAAAGGATTCCAAATCTCCTATCAGTAAAAACTTTAAATATTGACTGTTTTGAAGTACATTCTTGACAGTAAATTTTTCTGCCAGAATATTTATAGGAAACAAACATAAAATGGACAGAAACGCTGTCAGTAAAAAACCCTGAAAAAATATTTGCCAGTTCTTTTCAGATAGCTGCAATAGTTCATTATCTTCTTCCTCCATCAGGTGAAAAATTCCTGTTCTATCTGTTTTTTGAGAACATAAACCAGGGCCATGTTCTAATTACCTTTGCAAATCACTGTAGTGCTTAATTTTTTTTCTTAATGTTATCTCTGTGCAGATGAAAACACTGAGGGAAATTTCCAGAAGTCCCCTCCTTGCCACACCTAACAGAAATTCATAGAGGATTTCAGTATCTTTTATGCGCTCCCCTGTCCTTTCCCCTCCACCAGAGTGTGAAGCATCTGCATATGACATCATTATTGGGGATGACCTTATAATGAACACAATAATGTAAGTAAAATGTCCTTTTCAGTACCTGCTGTGCCAACTGAAAATACTGCTCCCCTTCACAGCCTGTTGGTGCGGTGGTTCCTCACCACAGGCATGGTGAGATGGGAGAGCTGTGTGACACGTCTGTCTACCACTGTCTGAGAGGAGCCTCAGGACCTCTGTACCAGCACCAATCTGTGAGTGGAACTGTGCCTGACCTTGCAAGGGGAACCTCCCATGAAAATAGTGGGAATGGGAAGGGGGCAGTGGATCCACACCCTGCCTGGCCTACCTTTTCTGAAACCAAAAGCAAAATTACGTACATGTTCTGTTGTCACTCACAGACTGTCCTTCTCTCTTTGAGAGTTAAAAGTGTGTGCATCCCTTTGCAGCAAATGCTGTAGTGGGAATTAATGCTTAGGAGAGTCCACACAGTGTTGGAGGTCAGAGAGTCAAAGATACCCTTCTGTTTATCCCCTTGCAGTACGGCAGGATTTCAATGCTCATTCTGAGTTTCTCCCTCCCAGCTTCCCCTGACCCAGCCTGGAGTTGGCTGTGACTAATTAAAAGAGAATAAATATGTCAGTGCTGACCCCAGGGATAATGCAGAGACAGGTCTTAATTTCCAGTTTTCAGATGTTGAAGTGTGATGAAATGGTAACAGTGATACAGCACTTCACGGTCCTATTAAGTCTAATTTACACAGCCAGTACACAAAATCTGATGTAATGAATGACCTTGACTGTACTTCCCTTCACTCCCTAGATATAACCTAATCTACTCTAGTTGGGATAGATGCCACTGACACCTCAAAAAAATGCTATTTGTCCCATCATAATTTTTTTAGTATCACAGCATATCTGCGGCTCTTATGTGCCCTTGCCATGACCAATCCTTCAATTTTCTGGAGGGAATCATCACCTACTAACCACAGTCCTACTAGTGTTTAATTTTCAAACTTGCATGCATTCCCGTATCAGGAACTTACACAGAAGAAACTGTGAGGGCAGTATCACATCCGGTCCATGAGGAGACACCTCGTGGTATCAGAATTTGTCATAGTAGTAGGCACCGTGATTTAGGAATCAAGTGGCAGAGCACCAAACTGATGCAATCATCAGCTAGCCTGGCTCAGCATATAAGCCAGTGAGCAAAGCTGCCAAGCTGAAGAAGCACAGAACCGTAAACCTGCCTTCAAGAACACCACAAGGTGTGAACTTCAGGCTTGTCAATCTGTACCACTGCCCAATACTACAATGAATAAATCATTATGTTAGAAATTAAACTCAGCTTTCAGCTTGTCTGGGATGGTGCCAGCCTGTGTCTGAAGCGTGCCTGAGGGGACAGCAAGCTGCGGGATGGTGAACTGAGCAGTTCATGACAACTTGTGCTGCTACCACCCTCAGCCATCCTAAGCGGGTCAAGAACACAGAGTATGTTCAGAGAAGAGACTAAGACAGAAAGATAGCTCACAAGTGTATCTTTCTCTTTGCTGTGATTTCCCCCCTGCCAGGTTCCTGGGAACATGACATACATTTTGTAGATCATAAGTGGCAGGGAAAATGGCACAGGCCACTCCCTATGCACTCCTTCATTGTGCATTTGCTCATGTTTGTTCATTTGCCCCTTCACTATCTCCTCTGGTCTANNNTCCCGTTCACTAGCTCCTCTGGTCTAAGAGGCTTTCCTCATGGTGTCAGCTGCTTTGACTCAGTTACTTTTTATAACCTACACGTCTTGCTTTTTTTTTAAGAAGAAAATGGAATTATTGTGTCTGGATTTGAGAAGCTATTTGTAAAAGAAGGGAGAGTTGAACCCACACACAGGTGAACTGAGACCCCAGTGCACATGAGGCCATAACCTGGGCTTCTTAGTTGTGAAAGCCCAGAGGAAGAGGAGACCACTCCCAAGCTCTTGGTTGACTAAATAAATAATCTATGCCTTTTATATGCCTTCAAGCTTTCTTAAGGGGCTACGTAAAGCAGCAAATGCGCCACATAAAATGTCATTGGATTTAAATCCCTGGAGATTAGTCAGTTGCCAAATATCGTTATAGCAAATCAACTCTCTTATCTAAAGCAAGGAATCTAAAGAGGCTGACAAGCCCACTGAGCTGCAGAGGACCATGCAAAACTACACCCCAATGATCTGACTTCAAAAGTTTATTCCATTGGGCACTATTCTCTCATCTGCACAAAGTACACTCTGCCCTCCTCTCACTGATACTACACTGAAAAGAGGCTTGTGTGTTGAGATTTTCAGGCAAAATTTCTCTGCCGGTTCTGCTGCTGCCACTGGAGTGACATGAGTTATTAAAGCACTATAGCTGTCTGTAAAATTCAGCTCACGGGAGATACATGTAGTGGCCCTTGTACTGCTTTTCAAAAAAAGGAAAAAAAAAAACAAAACAACAAACCCAAACCAGAAGGACTAAGATGTAATGAAACCTAAATCTTTTATTTCTGACAAAATGATTAGCTTGTAAGCACAATGTTGCCAACATGTGATTTTAGCAAGGTGTTAGAGGATTTTAAGGAAATCAACCTCCTTCTACTTCCTTTCTGTGGAAACATGAACTTACAGAAATTGTTGCACTTTTTAAGCATAAATCATAGTGAAAAATAAACTGATAAGAAATATATTTGTTATCTGCTTTCAGGCTTTTGTTCTTTCCAGTCTAATATTCTGCTAATGACTAATCAGTCTGATAACTTTTAGGGATAGAGTTTGCTATTTTGGACTATTCCCCTTGATGAAAGTTATTTCTATAGAAGCTATTCTTAGAAGCATTTATGGAAGAAAGGGAGCGAGTAAGCACCAGTAGAGGAGTGATTCACCACAGCTCTACTAATTGCCAACCAAAAAAAGTCTTTTGCTTTGTGAATCAGAAAATCAGCTGTATTTAAAAAAATGTTATATATTTGAGAACTAAACACTGCTCATGATCTTTTGATATTTAAACTATGTGGGATGAGTGCACAACCATAAACAGTGACTGACAAACATCTGAAATTACTCTTTTCTAGATCTATATCTCTCCACATCATTTACCTGCCAATCTAATTTCCCATTGCTCTTGCCTCTCTCTTTATCATCCCTGCAACATCTGCTTGCCTTTGATTTTTTCATCTTCTGTTGTTTCACAGCTTGAAACATGTTAAGTAAAAGGCAGCTAAAGGGACTGCTAGCAGCCTGCAAAAATTTCAATTTCTAGGTCTCTGGCTAGGATCCAGACAGGT